>VVHJ01044260.1:0-22197 GCA_015107715.1 Tylochromis polylepis | reverse complement strand
GAAAAATTAAAGTAAAAAAAAAAAAAGGGGGGGGGGGGGAAAAAAAAAAAAAAAAAAAAAAAAAAAAAAAAGATACTGAGACTCACACTGATACACTGATGCATAATCAAAAATATATCATTTGATTAAAAAAAAACAAACACCACCACGACATGCATGCACATGTACCTGAATGAAAACACAAGATAAGAGTATAAGAGTATCTTTAATTGTGCTAGAGAGTTGTTAGCAGTTATAGACATTTTTTATCTATCTATCTATCTATCTATCTTGTTTTTTTCTTAGAATGATCAAAGATATGTAATGTCCATATAACTTGAAAGTCTAACAATGAGACGGCTAACTGGTGCATGACCATGCTGTGTTGTATTGTGAGGCTTTGACTGATGACCAGACTCCTGCTACGGAGCTCAGTTGAGCTACCATCTGATTGCCAGCCCGACTGGGCTTATGAGTTAAAAAGCTGATCTGAGAGACAGACGGCAAAGCTAGACCCAGATGTCCAGATCCCAGGCACTCTTTCTGCACTCCTGGGTCTGCAGAAGGCACTAGTTTAGGAAGGCACCTGCATGTGGCTTCACACACATACATATACACACTGAGCAAAAATCTACAGAAATATTTTCTTTAGAGTCCATTTGATAATCAAAATTCAGATACATGGCCATAAAGGACAAACCACCCATTTTAGATTTTGCATGTAATGGTGTGCAAACATCTTGTGCTTCAAAGAGCTTATTAAATGTTAAAAATATAACCTTTTATCAATCAGTGAATCAATAGGCTTATGTAGGCTTAGACCCTAGATTTTCTTCCGCTCCATATAAATCATGTTCCAACAGCTGAATCTTTTTTTTTTCTTTTCTTCTGTCATTGCTATCTTTCTCCAGGTTTCCTGTGTTTTGATGCTTTCACCTGGGGACACCAAAAACTACAATAAGGGTAAAAATAAGGGGCCCCTAGTTAAGTGCTATTTTTGCTGTCCTGGAGAGTGAGATACAAAATCTGTGCATCTACCGCAGCAAAAAAGCTCACTAAAGCTCGCTATTTTTAAGGACACAACACTATACGAACAAAATAATCTTCGTACCCAGAGAGAGAGGTCAAATAAGTACTTTTAAAAAAAAAAAAACATCTCAAAAACAACATATGTTTAAAGCTAAACACTTGCAAGCGTGTGGACATGGCTTTTTCGCCATTCATCATCCTCTTTCAGATTGATTATGCTAACAGGATTCAGGCTGCATTTTACGAAACCTTGTAAAGAAATTGAAGAAAGACAGAATTGTTGTCTTTAATTTTAAAATATCCGGGAGTATCAAATTTAGATTTTGGTTTTGTCACTAAAGGCTGGTGTCCACTGACAACCTGTGTTTTAGTTAACAGCTCAGAAGCTGCCTTGGGATGTGCTAGTCATGGATCTGTTGCTATGCGACCACTAAAAACCTGTTTGAAGGGCATATCTCCAGTTCAAATGTTTTTAACTTTGAGTGTTTAGAGCACAGGGTATGAAGCCCCCGGCACACAAAGCTCACTCTTAAATTCCACTGTCAACAGCAAAAGATTGAGAAGACAGCACTTGAGGGGAATGTCTTCTTTTGTAATCTGCCATCAATTTAATTTTTGTCTTTAAAAAAAACAATACTTAAATATCCATACTTCCATAAGGCAGATTCTAGAGAAAAGTAAAAAGAGGGAGAAAGAGAGAGCCTGGCACCCATTCCCACCTCATTTAACCTTTTAATTTAAGAGCAAGAATTAATGTGGAGGCCAGGGCCAGTATCACTTTAAACAGACACTGCCCAGTTGCCCTGAAGACAGGAAGAATGAGTCCTCTGTGGTGCATACATATTAATTTGCTGTGGAAGTGTGTGTATCTGTGCATGTGCATGTGTGTAACAGCGAAAGAAAGAGGCAAAGAATGTGTCGGTGTTTGCCCTATACTTATTAAGCAAGATGTTTTTAACCGAGTCATCACATCATTCCTACCTCGGGTGCTGTCACTCTCGTTTTAGCAGCATGTGACATTCCAGTGAGGTCAAGAAAAGAGAAACTGGCAGTGAAGAGGAAGGTGAGGATTACTAAGTCGAAAAGACACCATCATCATGACTGGTAAGGTGGGTGATGTAAGGCAAGCGGTGAGTAATGACGCATCCTGAATTCAGGTCAGTGCTCTTAGCTGAATTTTACAAAGGAAGCAACAAATCAGAGCAATTGTGATGGAGTTGAAAGAATTCTTCATTAGCCCTGAATCACAGTAGCAAACCTATGTTGATTCAAAGCACCAGCAAACACCGCACAATGCTGCCACACCGAATACACTTATCTACATTTCATTCAGTCTACTAGTGTTCCCACGATATGAGTGGGAGCCGGGACAGAAAAAAAAGAAGCAATGCTCTCTGGCCTCTAGAATGATAGAATGGCACTTTTATGATGTCTCCCAGATTATTCGCTGAGATGGATGGGCTGAGCTGGAACACCAATTGATTAATCCATCGGCTGGTGGAATGTGCTGTGGCCGTCCCCCTGCTCAGCTGTGCTTTCTTTTGGACAGAACATTCAGACAGACATGCAGGAAAGGATGACTAATGAGCAGGGCTGCTGCAGATACCATTCATGGTGTGTGTGTGTGTGCTGTGCTGTGCCCAAGATGCTTGCTTGTGTCTAGTTGATAAAAAAAAAAGTCTCAGGTTCAGATGATCTTCCACAGTGGTAGAGTACTGTAACGACTATATGAGGAAGCTACTGATATAGTGCACTTACAGTGACAAAACTGTGACAAATTCCCACATTTTACCACAGCACTCTCTTCAAAAGATTACATGCGTCACAAGAAGAAGAAACTGAGGTTAGCTTTTTTATCACACTCACAATAGCTGCATAAGATGCAGATTTGCAACACTGTGTCAGTAGCCATCACATTAGTAGTAATCCACCGCTGGCTTATGAAAGCATCTTTCAGATGTTTCCTTTAAGGTGACTCTCTTCTCGCCTACTTCTTCAGCTATGCATGATTAATCAACATGTCACACCCACATGTCTAAAATCTGCAGTCATCAGCCATGACTGCGGATTTTACACATGCACTTCCAACAGCTTCAAAATATATTTTTGCTGCTTCTGTCCTATTCTCAAACTCCACACACTTACAAGTTTCTCTAATATAATAACTATGTGGCTATAATCTTGCCATAAACACTATGCCACCATTTATAGTTATGCTCAAAAGGGTGCTTTAAAAAAAATAAATGCAAAATACTAAAATCCAAATGTACCATAAGCTAAGAGCACAATTAATTATTACTGCAAGTATATGTTTTGGTTTTTTTTGCTTGAGCCCATTGTTATTATAATTAATTATACCATAGCTATCAACATCATCTTTGTATGAAGGCTCCTTTCACCTCCAGCATTATGGCTTTCAGCTCCTATCTAGCCTAGCACTCAAGACCCCCAGCATCGCACTGCTGGTTTCCAATACAAAAGGCAAGGGAGTAGATAACGGATCACTGTAACTGTTCTCCTTCTCACTGAATGAAACCCCCTGAGAGATTTTATACCCAGAGAAGATGAAAAATGTAGGGGTAGTTCCATTATTGATACAAGTCCCCGGCAGTGAAAGAAATGAATGCTAATGGTGTCCTAAGCCAGGCTTTACAGAGATTAATCCGATTTGAAAAATGAACATTTTATTATAAAGCACACAGTGCTGGCCTTGATCTGAACTGAGTCACAAGCTGAGGAGGGGGAAAATGACAAAGGGAGTGTGGGGAGGGAACATGGGTATACAGCCCGTCGCTTTGCAAGACCCTGGCACCTTATTGCAATGGTGCCCTTTTCCAGATGACAAGTTCATTAATTTTCTGACGTGGCTGCTTGGAATGATTTTCAATAGATAAGTCAGACAACAATGGCTAGAGAAACTGGACATAAAACAGATGTCTTTGGTAGAAACATAATCAGCTGAAGACTGGATTTGTGTGAGCAGCGGGAAGTCCCACTTGGTCCCTGAGCTGCACCTGCTCTAAGGCTATTTCCTACTGCTTAGATGGACTAATAGGGACACACTGGAGATACAGTTATTGTCCATCTAGTGTAGTGAAATAAACAAGCACTAATCCAGAGTGGCCCAGTGAATCAATCAGTTTCAAACCCATTTGCTCCCTATTTTGGCTGGATCCTTACAACCCATAGCTACAACCCACTTCCCTCTCCAAGAAAATCTCCACGGGGACGAAAAAAGGTTTGAGTAGTGTTAAATGGAGAGGAGGAAGAGTCTCTCTGCTTATTACTATGAATCATTCTGTACCAGCTGCCAACAAACATCAGCAAACTTGGGAAAATGTAGGGGGGATTTATCTTGCATAAGCCTCTGACAGGGCAAAAACATAAAATCAGCAGTCTAATTTGTCTCCCCAAGGTGATGCCACTCCATCATATGGAGGGCTTTCCTTTCAAGTGGGTGAATAATGTCTGCCATGTTTCTCACTTTCACAGGTGAGAGATGCAATTTATTCTTTGTCTCAAGAGTGACAGCCACCTCTATTTATGCTTTTACCACCAACACTGGTTTGTCACCTTCTTGACAAACATCTATTTTTGAGCCCACCACAAACATAACACAAAACCAGTGGCACTTCATGTACTTATCTGCATATTTTATGAGTGGTGGGTGTGTATATGTGCTGGGTTTAATACTTTAATAAAATGTTTAATCTTTGATTCGAGGAGCAGGCAAAATGAGGCAGATCACAAAATGATTTACAGAACAATGTAGTGCCACATCAAATGCTATGAACTTCGCCAATGTCACATCTGTTGCTTGGTTGCACCCAGTCAAGGATATTCTTCAGCTAGTCTAGTGGTTGTGATTTTTGAGCCATGATCTCCAACATCTATGCCTTTTCCAGTTGAGTAGAGGATGAATGACTACCCCCACTTTTAATTTCAGCACCACGAGAAAGGACAGCTCCCTCTCCGGCTACCACAGAGGGCGGCGAACAAGTGCTTTTTGTGTAAGGGACCCCGAGAAAAGAAGGGGGTGGGTGGGGAGGAAGAAAACACAATATTTGGTCATTAATCAGTCGTCAGCTAGGTCATCCAAAGCTTGGATTTTCAAATCTAACTTGAACATGTTTTGGTTGTTGTTAAGTATTTCTTGGCGGTTGCTGTAGCGTACAAGAACACGTGCTAAAATATGGCAGACTTTCTATACTGAAAGTAGGTTGAGCGCACAGAAGTACAGACTGGATGGATTGATAGGCGGGTGTGGGGATTGCAGGTGGCGTGTCCCCGTTTAGCCACGTTACAATGTGAAAAACCAAAACCAGATGCTTTAAGTGCACTTCCCTTTACAAAGATTCCCCTTTACCTGTTTAATTTAGAGGCTCGAATCGGTCTCTCTCTTTTTCTTTTAATAGTTCAAGACATCTAATCTTGATGCTGCGCACTCGAAGACGCGCAGTTAAAAGAAGCACACCAATGCGAGAGCGCGCGTCATTCCATTATGCTCTTATCGCCCCACGATTAAATATCTCTTCGTTAGAGGTCGCAGTATAAGTAATGTGAATGGTAAAACCTCGGGAGCGCCGCGTGCTGATTTTGTACATATCGATCGTCAATCAGCGAAGATAAACTTCCGCATTTTGACATCCAACAGAGCGAAAGGGCTGAATAGGATAGTTATGCTATAGAGGAACAGTAAGATATTTAGACATATCCCCCCACCCAAGTACACTATAAACAATAACTTACTTATTTATAGAGAGACGCCAGGGTCTGGAAGATCTCCGCTGACGAAGAACAGCCCTTCTTCCGCTGCCTCCGCAAAAACTGCATCGAAAAAAAAAAGATCCGCAATACTCAGGCAGTTTTGGAGAATCCTTTGTTACCTTTCCTTGTCACACTCATTTTCTTCCAACTCTCAACACGACTTGGTATGTAATCCACACATTAGTCCGGATGCAATGCTATTAACTCTCACAGTGATGATAATGCATCCGATATTTCCTCCCTTTTCAAGACGCACATTTCAGAAGGCACCCACAAGTGCCATTGTTGAAACAACTCGTGGCAAAGCGATGCCCACTGTGGTCCAAGATTTTCTCCAAGTGACGAGTTTTTATTTTCTCTCTGATCTCAGTTATATGCTTTCAAAGCCCTTCATGTAGACCTTAAGGTAGACCATCATCCATACGTTGAGCTGTTGAGGTGGGGTTATTTTAAGAACCCGACTGCTCGTCTACGTGTCAAATGTAACTTTTCATCAAGTCCCTGTTACTTCTTAGCTATCAACCCTGATTAAATTTCACCGCACAGCCCAGTGCGGATTTCAAGATGCTTATTTCTCTCCCCCCTCCTGGTTTTACCGATAAAAAGAAGTTCCGCAGTACAGTGATTGAAAGGGTATCCTGTAGGATGGAGAAGTGATAAAGTTGTCACGATTAGAGATAATCTCTCTCTTCAGATTGCTCCGTTCTCCATATTTAAGAGGGAAATTCGTTATTCTGGGATGCAGCATCGGAAGAAAAAAATTCCAGGCGGTATCCTTCAGAAGCCTTTAAAACCCCATCACAAATTCAGGCTACGGCTCCCAAGTGTGAAGAGCCTTCGTTATACACCAAAAGCGCTATTCTTACATGTTTTCCGAACCGAGCTTTGATCTCACCTTGTCTGGACGGGAGTTATGGTTCATCAAAGGCTGTCATCACTTCTGCGCCCCCGCTGTACATTTCGGAAATTCGACCCTCGCCTCGCCATTGATGTGACACACACCGGGGTAAGGTTTTCTGTTTTTTGTTTTTGTTTTTGTTTTTAAATTTTTTAAATTTTGATTTTAGGGTTTTAGGGTTATTATCCACAAATGGGTGGTTGTCCAAGTCCAGGCTTCCCCTCTCTCTCTCTTGTGGACTGCGGTGTGTTTTAGGCTGCTTCACAAAACAACCCGTTCCAAGACGCGCAAGCAAGCTGTATCCATCGGTGCGCTTTACAGTGCCTCAGTGCGCTCAGCATTTTCGTACCAAAATAAAACGCCGGGCGCAGCACGGACGGACGATGAATTGATAAGTTCAGGAGGGGGCATGATGTAGATTGCCTCCCACTGACAAGCTGCTTTCTCCAACTGAGACTGTTCCGCCAGTCACTGCTGGTGGATCGACTCTGCCGTCAACCGCAGGACTGGAGCAGCGAGGGCAGGAGATATTGTTTTCCCTCTCTTTCAGTCTTCATGGTGCTCTCTTTGAACTTCTAAAGCTTCTAAAAATTCACCGTGTGCGTCCATGTCGCCCTGAAGACTGGCATTCATTAACCGATTCTTTACCATTGTCCCTTCCATTCACTGGTCAGTTTGAAAGGGGGAAAACAAACACAAATAGTTGTTTATTAGTGTGTGCGTGCGTGAGAGAAAACAGCCAGCAGGCGAGCAAGCAAGCAAGCCTCAGAGAGAGAGAGAGAGAGACAGAACGAGAGAGAGCGATTTAGCTTGAGTGCAGAGACAGACAGATTCCTCCCATGTGTATCTTGCAAATGGGACGCCACTGCCACCTACTGGTTCGCTTCTCCTGTTAGGTGTATGGTATTCTGATGATGGCCTCAGGCAGATTGTCGCATAGGACTGCTCTCCCATGACAGACTAGATTTTGTTTATATTGGGTTATTTATATCATATCTATTTGTATTTTAAAATGCTGTAAGACTCATCCAGAGAGAGGGGCCTATGCTATACTGTGAATAAAACACAAAATGAATGTAAAAAAGATGAGGGAAGAAACACCTTTGACAATTCTGGAGGTAGACTAATATGTGTTATAATCTCTCACAGGCTTCAGCACCTTAGAACTTATTTATAAATGCTGGCTGAGTTGTACATGAATTATGAAATAGGTCTACATGATGCAGTTTTTTCAACATGGCGGCTGACACCAAAGACTTCAGGTCTTCAGGAAGATTATTGCTTGTGATGAGTTTATCTTAGGCAACCTGCTGTACTGCACATATGCTAAACTCAGGTATATTAGACAGCATGTATAATAGAGCAAAGGGGGAAAAAAGCATTTATTCACACATAGGCCAGTTAGAGTATGTCTTATCTTGTAGAGCATATCCATTCATGAACCATGTAATAGGAGATGTGAGAAAACATTTGAATGCCAGACCAGGGATCTGTCGATCTAGCTGTCAACATCTGATCTAATTTCCCTCAGTGCTGAAGGCGTTGCATCATTCATCTGTCTTCATAACTGTCGACCTGCCTGTCTGTGTGTCTGGCATATGGTAGTAAAGAGCACCGCCCTCTTGCTTTCCAGTTGAGGGAGACATCATTAAATAAATCCCCCCTTTTCAGTAAAATCTTCTTGCCACATATTTGCCTCAGAGCATGAATTAAACCTTTTAATGTATAAAATCGCTTGAGTATTCAAGCACACCATTTGACATATTCTTAACTAAACCATCACAACTGAGCTTCCACAAAGAACTGTAGCTATTTGTACAGTTACACAATTTATTTATTAAGTTTTGCTTCAGCACATTCGATTTAAAATAAAAAAAAATGATACCACATGAAAATGTCAAGTGTTTAAAAACAGAAAACTGCGGGAAATTTAGTCAATTTAGTATAATTTAGCAAATATAATTTTTGCACATTTGACATGGATTGCAAAAACAAAACTACAGGCATTTGCCATTAATTGTTTTTTGATTGCACATTGTTTTCGTACAGAATATCATTTCACTTCTTTTGATCTTTCTAAAGTTTTTTTTTTATTATTATCATTATTTGATTCTACTTTTAATTGTACAATATTCAATTACTGGAACAGTATGTAGGAACATTGTCTGTGGTCAGAGTTAGCTATAGTATTTCATCATGCAGCAGGACACCAGTGCTGCTTGAGGTGGAATATCTATGACTGGACAAGCCAATCAGCTGTTCTCAATCTGACCACTGGTAGACCACATATCAGGCAAGAGGTGAAGGTGGCTTTAGTACAGAGTAAGACTTGTGGGGCCAGTCATTCTCAGAGTGACAAGGGCAAGGAATGCTCCCATACAGACTAATGGTCACCCTTGGCATTGTAAAAATGACAATTGCCTAACAAGAACAATATGAATTACACACACACACACACAGTGGTGTTTGCAGGCTTCAAAATGATTGCCCTTTATTTTATTTATTTTTCTTCCTTTTATTATTGCTTTGCAATGACGCCCTTGGAAAAAAGTTTTTGTTTTGTAAGAAGACGGGGTAAAAAGTAGTGCCAGTGGCAGCTTAACACAAAAGTCTCTTCCTTTCCATGACAATATTGCATTGTCAGGAGCTGAATAATTCATGTGTCGGGATGCAATTAGATAATGTTATAATCATGTTGGGTATTTCCTTGTGTCTCATTCAGTCACTCAAAAGAAAATGTTTGTACTTCTTGAACTTTTTCCTCAAGCTGGACAAAATTTAGAGGTATCTAACTATAATATAATGTTACCCAAACATTATGTATATGTTGGTAGCTGTATCATTTTATATAGATTATACACTCAGCAGCGAAAATATCAAAACCAGTGACCGGTAACAATAACTTTTCAACATTTTATCAGAATAAGATGCTTTGCTGGGAAACCATGAGCCCTGGCATTTTTGCAGCTGTTGGCTTCATTCCATAGCTCACCTAAACACTATTTCAGACCAGGCACAAAATGTGCTGTACCTCACCACCAAGAGTGCATAAGAACAACTTGACAAAAAGTCCAAGATGTTTACTCTGCTCCCAAATTCCAAGATTTAAACTGAACAAGCGCCAGAACACGAAACAAGCATTCTCCTAATAACCCACAGGACCCAAAGACTCTGCACAACCAGAGGTCAGATGACAAAAAAACGCCCTCAGAGGTTGGTGGCCATGTGCAATTCTGCAGCTCTGGCAACAAAAGCAAGAAATCATACGTCGGTAAATTAAAATTTGACTAACTAACTTTTCAAGTTGTGTCCTCATTCACCTCTTGACCACCTACTGCACGGTTGCACAGAGAGCAAACCTCAGTTTCTGTTTCTGATCTAACTTTCATATTTAGAATGATCAGTGGTCATGAGAACTGGGTACAACCCAAAAACAAAACCAAAACCCAACAATCTTCAGTGAGACGCCTGTCTTTTTTGCTAATATTTACAGGATCATGCAATTTGTCCTCTGGGGTCAGACAAAGAATAAATGGTGGGTGAAAATTGTGTTTGTGTGACCTAAAACGCTGAGTGTGCCATCTGCCCATTGAAAGCCCAGGAGTTTTTTTTTGACCACTCCAACACATTTTTCACTCAACGTTCGCCCTACTTCTCCTCACTCTAAAATTTCCATCTCTCCATTATTTGGTTTTGTTATTTTACAGTTTCACTGCAGATTTAATAAAGTGCACAATATCCCTCCCATTGTTTAATGTTCTTTGTGATTCTACATGCTCGCATATTTAGTGAGAAACGGGTGCTGTGGCACCTACAGCTGCCCCCTCTAAATGAGGCTCTGAATACATTAATAATGTGTGTTATTTATTTTGAGATCTTCCATTCATTATTCATGATGTTTTTGGAGGGTGCGAGACATCACAAGTGATTTCCTGCAGGGCTTAGCAGCAATAAAATAATGTTTGTAAGGTGTGCGAGCGATACGACAGAAAGGCAAGACTGCAGGCCTGTGAATATTTCATTAGTTGATCACTTGTGTAATTGTCCACATCCATATTTATTTTTTGCAGTGACATATTGGTTTGAATTGGGTTAGTGTGTAGAGCCATTGGAAAATATTCTACTAACACCACACTAAAGTTGCTTCTGAAATCCAAAGCAATTCATCATATTTCACAGACTTGATAATTAGTGCATCAGTGTGTTTCTCATCCTATTTAATGTCCACTTTGATCCTCACTAATCTCTAACTGTGCTGCTTATCAGTGGCTTCCTTTGGCCCATAAGGCTCATTTTAGAAGAATGAATTTGTAGTTTCCATCTTTAACCAGTTTTTGCGCAGTTTTTTGATTCATTCATGTATCTGGAATTTAAAAAAAAAAATTAAAACCATGCTTTAAAATAATGAGCTCTAAAATGTTCTAACTGTGATACTATAGTGAAAGGACTGAATAACTGGCTTAGTTATTAAATCAGTTCATCATTAAATAACCAATATATTACAAATCATGTCTTGGAGCGTTACCATGTGCCAGTAGTACCTTTCAGCATGTATACTGATATTAGCATTGATAAAACATGAACATTTATCACACAAATTATATACACTCACTGTCCACTTTATTAACTTACACAGAGCAATTCTTTCTTTCTTTCTTTCTTTCTTTCTTTCTTTCTTTCTTTCTCTTTTTTTGGAAAGAAAGAAGCACTCTGTAGATCAGCAGTTTGACAAACACCTGTCTGACTAACAACCATGCCATGGTGATTTAAATCACATTTCTTACTTTCTGGCCCTTGGTTTGAACTTCAGCAGACAACCATTTAAACTTGCAAAAACACATTTAATTTTTACCACTATTATGGCTCAAGACATTTGCTTTGAACATCGGTTGAACAGATGTGCTTATGGAGTGAATGAATGGCTAAATAAATTAATGAGAGCCCTTATTCTCATTGCAGAGACACCACAAATTTTTGAGTCAGTTGAGGTTAATGAAATCTGTAATGAGATCCCAATCTTTCCTGCTCTATGTTTTTTAAAGCATTTTACATAAAGTTATTAAATATTTCTAAGAGCTTCTGTATTTTAAAAGCTTCTAAACACTGCATGCACACTGCATATCTATTCAACCACACTTCCAGTGAGGACAGTGCAACTTTTCACAGAGCTTCCTCAGACTGTCTCTGTGATTTCAGGGAGGCTTGCAAAGCAAAGAAAGGAAAGGGGATTTTTAGCAACATATTATATAAATAATTCAAGCAGTGTCATATGTCAAATCGTTGATAGAGCAATAAAAATTGCATAAAATAATAAAACAAAGTCATATATTACATCCTTTGAAATGCTGGATAAAACTGTCATGTGCTGAAATTTATTAGAGAAGTTCAAAATATATTGAAGTCAATATATTTTTTTCATTAGCAATGAAGTCCTTTGGCGAAAAAATGTATACTTAAGCTACATTCCATTTTTTAGTTTAAGTAATGTACGGTGAAAATGAGTAAGTAACATAATTTTTATGAATATTAACAAAATCGTTTTTCATGTACAAAATTAGACATTTTGACCTACCCTGTCACGGTGGTGGAACGGACTCAGACGCAGATCGGAGGTAACAGCAAACAGTTTATTCAGTGACACCACGAGCTCTATGTACAGGTGAGGGGAAGGTCAGGGTTCCAGGGGTCCACTTGGTCGGGGGGGGGAACCAGAATCTTCGCACACGCTCCGCTCCACTCGCTCGCTCGCTCGTCGCAAGGAATCCCTCGCACACAAACACTCCACTCCAACCTGCCAACACTCACGCTCAGGGGTCCAGGGTTCAAGGTACCAGGCAGGTCTATACATGGAAACGAATATTACTTCAAGCAACACAAAGATAGGTAGATCTTTGCGAGGACGGGCTTTCACTAACATCAGTGACTCAATATTCCAGCGACGACCAGCTCCGCGTCCCTGCCTTAAGAATGGTCAGCAGCCAAGTGAGGAATCACTGGCAAATCGCGACAGGTATCTGTCAGGGGCGGGAGCTCAACCTGAGCCCTGCCCCAGCAGAGCAACAGGAGTGGGAGAGAGAGAGAGTGAGAGAGAGGGAGAAAGAGCATACAAACACGAAATCACTGTAGCCACACTAGGCCAAGCAGGCAGGCACAGGGATCATGACATATCCATACCCATTATGGCTATGGCTCAAATAACTTGTCAAAATGAAAGATTAATTCTTTCTTTTTTTTTCAGTGTTTTCTCTCTGAGACCCTTTGCGAAGAAGCTGTGTGACAGCAGATGAATTGTTGCCAACCATATTGCCAACTGAATCTTTGCCATTGTTTGGGCATATGGTAAAGTACAGCCCAACCAAATATGGTCTGACAAACTTTCAGGGTTATGTGAGGTTTGGTTGCCAGAATGCGTGGGCATTAAGAAATTATGTATTCCTTTTAGCCAGTGTGTAACTTCTTTTGTGGATTATGGCTAAGTATCCGAATTTAGTGATGCAAAGATGATGTAGGCAGCTGAAATATGCTGTGTAAAATTTGAAAGGGGAAAAAAAGGCGATAAGAAAAAAAAAACAGATTTATGTTACAGATGATATGTGATTTAGTACAATCTGAGGTCCATCCAAATTATGCATCTGAAGGTCACACGCTTTAGCAAGTTTGGTAGTGTTGATTCACTTCAAATAATGTTTTTCAAATCCTTAAAATGAAAACCATGTTATTTACTGTACTTGAGCAGTTGGCAGATTATCATGCTGAATCCTGAGCTACACGCACTACTTTTATGTCAGAAATTAAGCTTTAATTTATTAGTCATCAGCTGTTTCCCCAGTCATCCATTACAGTTTTTATATCCCCTGATGAATAAATATTTTTAATGCCCTCATCACAAAACGTGAAGCGCCTCCTGCACGATCATACATTACATTTTTTTAATAGCGGATAGTGTTAATACATGCGTTACGCTGTAGATTGTCACATTAAGATGATCACTGAAAAAAAATAATAATAATATTTCCATACAGACCTTAATGTGAGAGTGTTGAAGGCATTTCATGTTGTAATTATGGTAAGCAAGCTATCGCTCGATTAGTGCAACAGTGTGTCTTTGGAATAAAATATAGTGTACAATGTAGAATTTTCATGAAATTACCCAAAACGAGCACATTTTGAGTCATAGCCATGAAACCAGTAACAGTTATATGACTACTCATAGGTTATCATCAGCATGCTATACATCTCTTCACAGCTCCCATATTTCTGTTAGAACTGTCTGCTAATGCACAACCATTAAAGGCTTAGCAAGTTTGCTACTGAGGAAATCTTGAGTGACAATCAGAGGATAAAGATTTAAGCATGACATAAACCTTGTAATCCTGTATCATAGCAGATTTAGACTTGGTGTAACCTCAGTTTCAGCTTATTTAGCTCCATGGTCGTTTCTCTGTTCTTGCAAAACAAGCAGTGCTCTAGACAATGGCATACCTATTCACATGTGAGGCTGGGAGCAGATTTGCAGCATCTGGATCTGACGGCCGATCCTCTCTCACTCTAATCCTCTGTGTGGCTGTATTTCTGCTCAGGCTCATAAGGGATCGAGTGGGCCATCTATTCACAACCTGCCTGCCATAGGGCAGATAAACAGAGGAAAAAAACAGTAAATGGCCACTAAACCCCAAAGAAACATGAGTACTGCACATCGGTGTTTGCATTTTTTTAGTTAGCAAGGTTTAAGGTTAGAAAAAGACCATGTAATTTTTCAGTGGTTTCACTTTGAAAAAAATTATTCATTCATCTACTCAGTGGAGTGATTTAGGTGTAGATTGTGGGGACCTGTCCATGTCAGCATTAAGATACTTGTGTTTAGTCTTTTTTTTTTTTTAAATAGATTTCAAAATGTATGCAATTTAAACCGAAAGTATAGGTCTATGTAGACCTGCCAGGTTTGTGTATAATATTGCCAATATAAAAAGGTATGAAAAAAACAGGGTATGGGGAGTACTATGAATTGCTAGTGAGCTGCATTTACATTAGTAGCATCTGCAGTAAACAGTGATGGCTGAATACAACCAACATTATCCAGTATGTCATGTAGTCTGTGTAACGTAAACATTTTAACAGCTTTAGTAGGCAAAAATCCCCCTGTCTCATTGACACCTAGCTGATGTAAATAATCCAACCAATAATCATACTTGACTTTAATAACATGTAGCTCATCATTATAACATTAAGGCTAAATTACCCATTGGTTGGTGATTCAATCAATCAATAAATCTATCTCAAAACAATCTATAACTGTATATGTGAAAGGATCTAAAAAGCATATGGATGCAAAGAAAACTGTATAGAAGACTCTCAATAAAAGGAAATCCTATGCCTTTGACTTCTTGCATGCCAAAATCCCAATGTAAGCACAAGTGGAAAGGAAACATGCAACATTAGGTGTCATTAGGTAGTCTTTATTTGGTTGCTATAAGGTATCACCTTGAGAGGTTTAAAATAATTCAACACCATGAGGCTCCCTCTTGATCACCTTAATCATCTTTCTCCTTGAAAGGTCATTTACAGCCTGGTTAAGTAAGATAATGGGAATCAATACCTGGTAAATGACAGCATTCAGAAGAGCTACTTGTGTTAATGCCTAATGGGCAGGCTAACAATATTTTAAAGTGATTAGTAAGAAGAGGAATAGAATATGGAGCCAGATGTGACACGGGATAAAAGGCTGTTACCATTAAACAGTGGATGACCAGAACATAATTTGCCACCTCAGCTCTTGGCTTAGTTGCCAAATGGCTACTTCATGATTACTTTTTAACCTTTTTAAACCCTCTAATAAATCAGACAAGGGTAACATGATGTCTTCTAAGCAATTCCAGTAAGTCTGGATCAGAAATATACCTTTTTTTGGGGGTTAAATTAGCAGTTCAAAAACAGCTGTCAGAAAAAAAACAAAAAAACTTGTAGCAATTGTAAAACCTTGCGGACAATGTTATATGTTATATGCAACACGGTGTAAATAAAGTATGCTATAGACTGTTAAAAGGTGTTTTTTTTTTAAAGTCCTTCTAAGCAGAAAATATAATCTAGTGGATCAAAAAACTGCAAAAATTTCTGAAATTTTTTTAAAAGTCTCGCTCTGGTTACAGATTGTAGAAACATCCTAAAAGTTCAATATTATACTCAGTTACTTGGTCTTTGGTAGAAAATATATTTGATCAGCTCTAACCTAGACTGTTTTAAATGTTATAGTATGGTTAAAATATTTCAACCAGTGTTACTTTTTACCACACCAAAGGACAAAGTTTTATGGGGTCATTATATTTTCAATTTGAAAAGACCTTGAGGCATTGTATTTGGTTCACTCACCCATACACACACACACACACACACACACACACACACACACACACAATAAGTACAATTAGTTTCTCTATAAGTAAATAATAATAATATAAGCATCAGGGTAAAATTCAAATGTACTGCATGTTGTTCTTTTATCATCAAGACAAGTGTTCATGTCAGATTGTAGGTAAAGTAAAGGAGGATATCTCAGTGATATCCATTCAGAAGTTTTCGCTATATTCAAGGATTCCTGCAACACATGCAATCTACGCATTTATACAATAAGCAATCTACCATTCCATGGGAAGAATGCCTTCAATTCTGAGTACTTCAGCAAAGAGACAATTCATATGAAGAACTGGAGTGAATACCTAACAGCTGTTGGCAAAAAAATGTGAAGGGCATGTACTGTACTGTTCCTTATGAAATGTGAAGTTTGCTTGCAGGCATTACTTTTCTGTTCCAGCATACCACAAAAAGCTGTTGGCACAAACAGTCACTTGATCTCTGCCACTTGCAATATGACTAGAAAACAATATTAAAATACTGTATTTCTGTTTGAAAGAGGAAGAAAGTGGGATGGATAACTGATCCCCCTGCCAAAACAAATTATTCACAAGTGGGATGGAGGCTAGACCACGCAAAGTCAGAAGTGCAAATCAAAACTTTGAGTTGCTTCAAGTGGCTTGTAATTTTATAGCAGTCTAAATTGCAGTCTTTCATCTTTAGAGGCTTAAGTTTTATTCCGATATTTTCGCATATGTGATTACTCCATTTGAAAATATCCATCCATCCATACGCTTCCACTTATCCCTTTTCAGGGTCGCGGGGGTGGGGAGGGGTGGGGGGCTGGAGCCTATCCCAGCTGTCTTAGGGCGAGAGGCAGGGTACACCCTGGACAGGTCGCCAGTCTATCGCAGGGATAACGCATGGACAAAGACAACCATTTGCGCTCACATTCCATTTGAAAATATATTGAAAAATATTAATAAAAAAAAACCCAGCTGAATTTAAAGGTTTGAGCAGTGTGTGACAAGGTTAACTGCCAATATCTACAGCAGGGATTAAAATATGAATGAAAAATAAAGGTAGAGTGTTGGCAAAGCAGCTGGTTAAACTTATTACATTCAGACATTCTCATAGATGCTAATCTGAAAATGGTGGCTGAGTCTGCACCTGCTCAACTTGCCAGTTATATTGAAGCAGACATGGTCAGAGCTGCTGTCCCCTCTCCATCATTGTCAGAGCTTTCCTTGCTGATGTATTAAACAAGTAATTAACAACTTTTTTAAACTCCATTTTCTCTACATCACCCTTGTTGGCCAAGGTGGTTAGCAAGATGAAACTCATCTGTTACAATGATAAATCACTGAAGCTCATTTGCTTGCTAATGCTAACTGTTTTTCGACCCAAAGCACAGATTTGAACTGATTTCAGAGCAGTGAAAGCTGAGCCAGTGGCTGCTTTCCTCGCATGCTGGTCTCCCATCAGTCACCATCAAACACCAGAGGTTTATCCACAATGCCCATGCACAAATCACCAGAAAAAAGCTGCTGGCCTTTCAACTTGCCCAGCTCCAGTCATTGTTCACAGTAGATGAATATGCCTGTATGACAGAGAGCTACTATAGTTTCTTATGATCATGAAACAAGCGCAGCATTTAGCGGCAACACCTGACTGTAGCCACAAGATTGCAGTAATGCAAAGGATGAATACCAAACAGGAGAGGCGCTTATAACACCACTGTCTGACAAGTGAGAGATCGATTTACCTTGGTACGTTAATTTACGTCACTTTTTAGATTTGACAAGGCAAGCACTGCTTGGCTTGTTTGTCCTGATGGAACGCCGCTGCTTTCAGCGCTAATTTGAGAAACTCAGAAACTGAGATTTGAGATATCCTTTAAACATTTTGACTTCATGCACTTCCACTATTGGCTATACTTAATCTTCAAATATACATTTTTACAATCTATGTAAAGATCATGTTTGTTCGAGACAACCATAAGGCATCTGCACAAACATCCACATATTGTGCCCACAAACATTTATTTTATCTACCACCACTCTCAGGAATTCTGTTTTGCTGCCAAACAACTAGTTCTGAACAAACTCAAACAATCAAGAGCAAACTGATAACAATGATAAAAGACTACAAAAAGAAACTCTTCGGAAAGTATATTTTCTGCAAGATATATTTATCATATGCAGTGGTCTAAGATTCCTAAAATATAGCTCAACATTTGAAGTTTTGTAAAAAAAACTCTCTAGACCATTTGTCATAACAAATCTTATTTTGTCTCCTTTAGATTGATGGCCTGGTTACTCCACTGTGTAAAGTGAAAAATGAATCATAAAAAAGGTACAACCATGTCCAGAGTGCAACCGTGCAGCATGTAGACATGATCTTAATCTAAAATGAAGGCCATAGTGATGGTTATGTGATCCATAGGTGTATTTGTGGATGTTACATCACTTTAGCTAGTCAATAAAGGCACCTTTAACAAGGACTTACACTTGAATTCACATTTGTTTCAATCATCTGAAATTATTATTAATTAAAAAAAGAAGACCATGTTCACAGTATCATGAATCCAGGAATTATGGTAAATTAAATAGAAGTCATCTAAACACATGTGAATTCAAGTGTAAGTCCTTGCTAAAGGTGCCTTTATTGACTAGCTAAAGTGATGTCACTTTAGCCAGTCAATAAAGGCACCTTTAACAAGGACTTACACTTGAATTCACATTTGTTTCAATCATCTGAAATTATTATTAATTAAAAAAAGAAGACCATGTTCACAGTATCATGAATCCAGGAATTATGGTAAATTAAATAGAAGTCATCTAAAAAAAAATTGTACGAGGGAACAGCAGCACCTCAAAGGAAACCCAAACATGCATATAGAAACATACAAATAATAATAATAATAATAGTAATAATAATACCACAAATAAAGACCCCAGTCAACCCAACGCATCATCCCTTAAAAACACACACGCCAAGAAACAAACAAACAGACAAATAAAACAATTTTTTTTTAAAGTCTCAGATTTGTTATTAGGAACTTTGAATGGGTGTTTTTTAGTATAGCTGTCTTACTACCATGACGAAATCTCACAGTGCACATTTTGGCCATCAATATATCTAACATACACAACAAAGTCAAGTCTGGTGTAATTTTCACAGCTCAAATATAACCTCAAATGTGGCACATTAATAAACACAGTACTCTAGTTTGCCAGTTGGTGAGTCAAACAAATAACTTGCTCTGTTTCTCACACTGGATTCACTCAAACAAAGTATAAACACATGCTTCTGTAAGCTTTGTATATTTAAGAAAGCACATTTATTTAATACTAGCTGTTGTCCCAGAGCCACAACCACAACCATGCAGGACTTTTATATAGAGCAAAGCAATGTAGTCAGATTTGCCAAGTCACAAGTTGAATCACTTTGCAACAGAAGCCCTGCGGCTCTTCCTTTACTAGAACATAACACATACTCAGTGTGTCCATTGTGCAGACTAACAGTGCTCTTAAAAACAAATTATGATCCTGTGTTTTTTAGAACTCTTGGATGAGAGGTGAAACATCTTACAAAAACAAAACAAAGCAAAAGAAATAAACAACTTAAAGAAGTTCAGTCGCCTTCTTTTCAAGCTCCTAAGACTACCATGACCTGGATGAGTGAGAACCTACAAATCTAGGATCCTATGTCTTTCATCTGTATGGTGGTAGACGTATCCAGGATTCGACAACTATTCTTTGCATTATGGGCAAAATAACTCTGCAAACATTAAAGTAGCTCTCAGAGTGTCAACCAATTACACTGACGCATGTCCTTATTCTATTATTGTAAGGTTTTTACCCTAAAGTGCCTTTAGGTGACTATTGTGATTCACCACTATAAAAATAAAACTGAATTAAATTGAAATGAAATAAAACAAATCTCCATAAAGAGGCAGATACAGGATTAAACTTTCATTTTTCATTTTTTAGTGATCAGGTACATCGGGAAAAAATTTCTTCCTTAAGTGGTGCACGATGTAAATTCTATAATTGAGTTTTTCAGTATGTGGTGGATATTGCAAATTCTGAATATATATAGTCATTATTGTAAATATTGTAACAATCTATTCATTAAAGGCTTCCTGAAAAAGAGTTTTACATGTAAAATAGAATATTACTGATTACTGAAAGCCTTTATTGTCATTGCAGTTGCCTGCACTGAAATTAGACTTCTTCTGACCATACATACATTTGACAAACATCACATTGGGGAGACAGGTCAGAACAGGTGAATACAGGAAGAAACAATGGAATGCACAACACAATGGGAAGGTAGAGGAGAGGGGAAAAAAAGGGAGAACTCTGCTCAAACTGTTCTCCTAGGGAAGGGAGGGGGGAGGGCGAATACCAACACTAACTGGAAATGAAAATTATTATCACTCTTTTTGAGCCATATTTTCATATTCACTTGCTGTCACCTGCATTTAGCTCCTACAACAGAAAAAAATAACAGCTGAATAAGTGCATTTAAAGTACATTAGCATCAATATAATATAAGGTATGATTCTAGAAGGATTCCTTTATCAACATAATCCATTAAAGTAAATTCAGTTCAGGTAAATGATGAATGAGGGGACCGCGCTGAATAAAATGTAATAGAGTTAACTTATTGACTCCTCTCTCCTCTCATGTGTTTTTAAGATAAATGTCATGGTCCACAGTGACAGGCATTAATATTTCTAGCTCCACTGGAATAAAATGGAGGCACTGCTCTTTATTTACCTGTTGCCATGGTAAATCATGGCATCAGAGCTCAATAGATAATGGCCTTTTTTATGATCAGTTGTACTGGAATCTGGAACAATCTCAGGGTTCATCAACTCAGAACTCAAGGTTAGGCTCACTGTAGAAATGAGAGCGACTGAAGAGAGAGAATGAGCAAGAGAGTTAAGATCCTTGTTATTAAGACAAGTACTTCTCTACTAACAGAAGGGAGATTTATTAATTCAAAAACACTGGATTTGCACATGGAAAAAATTATACAGGAAAGTTCTGCTGTTCTAAAATAACTTGATATCATGATAATATTATGACCATTTTATCACTTTAGCTAAAGCAAGGCCCATAGCAAGGAGGTTAGAGATAGGTTACAGTGTGGTTCTACAGTTTTAATTATTAAATACCTATGTTCTTCTGGTATTGCCTCTCCCCCCAGGTGAACATTAACATATGGCTGAATTACAAGCTACATTACTTCGTGATTTCTCCCTCTCTGCCTTTTCATATGGCTCTGTCTCTCCCAAACACATAAACACCTTGAGCTTGCCATGCTCCTAAACTTCTCTCTCTCTCTCTGCTGCTCCTCAGGAGAAAGACACATCATGGATGATAATGGCTTACCTGTAGTGTTGATACTTATTCATATCCTGAACAACAGAGCTGGCAAGCCAATAATTACTACACAGTGTGGGCAAACACTCCACAGACATTATCTAGAGGGGCCAGAGCCTTGTGTGTAACTGGTAGCACAAATCGATACCATCAAATGGCAGCTTGCAGATCTCATATAATTAGACAGAGACACAGGGAGGGAGCTCTGCAGGCCCAGACAGATGAACATTAAACAAGCATTTTTAGCCTCTTTCTCAACATGTTCCACCAAACATGCATTGGCTTGATACTGACTAGCAAAGCTAATCCCACACAAAGTGGGGACTGACTGGCAAAGAGACCTAAGGGACATTTAACAAAGGAGCTTAAAGACAATAAACAGCTGAGATATATCAAAGAATGAGAACCGATTACATTTTTTTTCCATTTAAGCTTCTCTTTAATCTGATTAGGAATCTGTAAGAATGGTGGTACAACAGACATGTTGGCAACTTTTTTGTTTCTCTTTTTATTATTTCCTCTGATTCCTCTGATACATAACATGAAAAAGACAGAATAATAGCAAAAGCAGAAGCAATTTTTTTATTTCCCTAAACAAGTCACTAAAACTTTTGTTTTTGCATTACCAAAGTAAAAGAATAAGAAAAAAATGAAGGGATTATTGGTGTAGTTGTCAGTGATGGGAATAACCTTTTCAAAAAGGTCTCAAAGACTTTGGAGTCAGACCTGTTACAGATCGTCAACTTTTCTTTAATGTCAGGTGTGTTTCCAGAACCACTA
>VVHJ01044257.1:2177-27635 GCA_015107715.1 Tylochromis polylepis | reverse complement strand
GCGCAGTCCTAGGAACAGCTAAGATACTGCGCAAAACCCTCAAGCTCCCAGGCCTCTGGTAGAGGACCCGAGCTTGAAGGATAGACCGCCCACAGGGGGGGGCGAGCGGGGAATTATATATATATATATATATATGTGCGCAGACAAAATAAACAAAATCAAATGACATGAAATGACAATCATTAAGTCCGAAATGGAGTAGGAAGAAGTATGTACATACTTATTAATCCCTACCCCACGCTCAATACTCTATTGAATCACCATATTCTGTGTTACCCCGACTTCCCCTCATCACTTACCCCATACAATAAAGAAAGAAGGAAAAGAAAAACAGAAAATGTATAAATATAGCTACAGTGAGAGATATAATTCAGATCCAATTTAGCCTAGTTATATATACTATCGGTCATCAAGGTCATCAGTTTCATATTCTTCCAAAAACAGGTTTCGAAGCATTTTCTTGAACTGAATAATGCTTGAACATTGCTGTAGGTCCACTGGAAAACTGTTCCACAGTTTTACTCCGCAAATGGTAAAACAAAAGGTTTTAACCCTTGTCCGTGCTGTAAGGATCTTCAAATTTAACTTTCCCCTCAGATTATAGTCCCCTTCTCTGTCAAAACCATCCTCTGTACATTTCCTGGTAACATATTATATCTGGCTTTGTACATAATTTTTGCAGTTTTATATTTTATGAGATCCATAAACTTCAGGATTTTTGACTTCAAGAACATAATGTTAGTGTGGTCTCTAAATCCTGCTTTATTAATCACCCTGATTGCTCTTTTCTGAATTTTACATAATGGTTGAAGTGTAGGTTTTCTATGTATTTCCCCAGATTTCCACACAGTACCCCAAATATGGCAATGTAAGTGAACTGTAAAGTACCCAGAGCGATTTGAAATGCAAAAGATGTTTAGCTTTACTCAGTACAGAGATGCTTCTTGATAGTTTATTTTGTATTTACTAAATGTGAGGTTTCCAGCAGATTTTGTTATCTATTATCACACCCAGAAATTTTGTATGAGAAACTTGCTCTACTTCAACATTATCAACAATTTTTTCCAGCATCCTTTTTACAATTTCCAAATAACATAAATGTAGTTTTATTTTAATTTAGTGATAACTTATTTCTATCAAACCATGTTTTCAATCGAATCATTTCTTTTGTGACAATTTCCAAGGGATCACCTAAGCAGCACTGTCTTTGTTTTGTTCTTTTTTGCAATTTTTGCACACTTGCACTTTATGTAGTCCTGTGTTGATTGTCTGTTAAAGTTACATGTGGCACCATGGTCTTGGAGGAACGTTGTCTCGCTTCACTGTGTACTGTAGCACTGCACATGGTTGAAATGACAATAAAGCCACTTGACTTGACTTGAAGTGTTAGCCAGTTACCCAGTTAGCCATGGACTTAGCCTTGGATTTGATTGGCGAGTTCCCTCATGTCTTAGAACAGTTTTTTTTAGGTTTCTTTTTTGCAGTTTTTCTTTTCTTTTTTAAACCCTAATCTGCCCTGTCATTTGTGAACACTGCGAATAAACTGTAAATCAAGTGAAGAGAATTCCTGCTTCGTCAACCGCTTGCATAGCCCTCTGATAGTATCTGATTTAATCAATGTCATGGATGAATACTCGGTTCTGTGCTTGGGGGCTTGCTGTTGTTCTCACACCTCTGGCTTTCCATATAGATACATGGAACATTTGAGAGGTGTGCTCTCCTTGCCTTATGTGTGACACTCAGTTGCATTTTCACTTACAAAACATTACAAATGAATATACTAAAGCATCTTTTCATGTTTCTCTCCTATGTTATGATTTTTAGTTTTTACTGTTGTACTGTTGTCACGTTCAGCAGCTCTTTAAAAACACCTTTAGAGGCAAACGCCATCCTCTTCTTCATTCAGGTTTTGCGCAGTAAATGCCAAATGTACTGGCTTGTCTGCTTTGAAATTAAGCATGAAATTGTCCAAAATATCTTGGTATGTTGAAGCATTAAGAGTTCCTTTTACTGGAACTGAGGGGGCTAAGCCCAATTCCTAAAAAAAACCAACCCGACACTATAATCCCCCGTCCACCAAACGTTATGCTTGGCACAGTGCAGTCAGACAAGTACTGTTCTCCTGACAATCAGCAAACACAGACTCGTCCATCAGTTTGACAGACACCGAAGCACGATTTGTCACTCCAGAGAACATGCCTGCACTGCTCTAGAGTCCAGAGTCCAGCTTTACATCACTGCATCCGTTGTTTTGCATTGCACTTGGTGATGTAAGACTTGGCTGCAGCTGCTCGGCCATGGAAACCCATTCCATGAAGCTCTCTATGCCCTGTTCTTGAGCTAATCTGAAGGCCACGTGACGTTTGGAGGTCTGTAGCGACTCACCTTTGTGCACTATTTGCCTCACAGTGCTGACCCCACGCTGGGATTTTGCGTGGCCTGTCACTTAGTGGCTGAGCTGCTGTCGTTCCTGATCGCTTCCACTTTGTTATAATACCACTAACAGTTGACTGTGAAATATTTAGTTGTAACAACATTTCATGACTGGACCTGTTGCACAGGTGGCATCCTATCACAGTACCACGCTGGAATTCACTGAGCTCCTGAGAGCGAGCCATCCTTTCACAAATGTTTACAGCAGCAGTCTGCATGCCTAGTTGCTTGATTTTAAACACCGTGGCCATGGAAGTGATTGGAACACCTGAATTCAGTGATTTAGATGGGTCAGTGAATACTTCGGCAATATAGTGTAGGAGATGATATTTATCATTCTGGTGGTAAAGCGATAACATCTTACCTTACCACAGGGGCATTCAGTGACCTTAACAGAAAGTCAAACAGAGATGATTTTATTTCTTTATTTTTTCAAAAGCCCCCCCATTGTTAGACTCATTTCAGTTCTGTTAAAAAGTGAAAAGTTCCATTTTGAAAAGGTTCCAGTTGATCCCCTCAGCAAGTTGATGGGAAGAGAGTCACATTCACACACACAGACTTTATTCTGGTCTTTCTTATAAAGATGTTTGGAACCAGCAAAATGTTGAATCACGTAAACGTTTCCACTTGTTGTGTTTTCAGCAAGTCCTCAGATCTCAGTAAAAACTGTGGCAACTATGATGTTTTCACAATCAAAGGAAAAAGGGCCACCATGAAATGAATTTAAGTTCCTTTGAGTTCCCACATCAGCTGAACCTTTCTACACATCCGGTTGTTGTTACTGTATAAAAACTTTCAGGGTTAGGTTTAGGCTCCGAGTTCAGAACAGTTTTTTAAAGTTTTATTTTATTTTTTATTTGGACTGATACGATTAAAGCTGCACTAGTCCACTGTCCTACCCCAGAGGGCCATTTCAGCCTCAAGGCGACCACCCAGGAAAATAAACTTTTCCTTTTTAAGCAAGTGGATCGTTACCATGACTGAATGCACACCGGTTGCCCTTCCCTCTCATCCCTGAGTAATGAATGAGACACCTGAGTATGCACCAGACGTTCTCTCACATCTTTTGCTCTTTTACTGTGAGTCACCACCTCAGTTGCTATCCTCCCTACCTGTCATCGTGCCTTAAAATAAAAGGGAGCCATGAGCGAGGGATAAAAGAAACACACACACTCCTCTTGACTTAAAACATGCTCGGTGAAGCCCACGCACCATTACTGTATGGCACTCTGATTTATCTCATCTTTCATATTCATATTCCCACAGTCACAACTACATGCGCCCACACACACACACACACACATACAGAGGGAGAGAAAGAACAGTAGCACTAATCATTCACTGCCGTCTTTGCTCTTTGTAATATAACCCAAAAAATCATACCACTTATTTCAGTTAACTTGCTATGATGACTTCTAAAGAGGGCCAACCAAGGGCACTTCTTTAATTAAGCAAGAAACTTACTTAAAGCTGAGGACGTGGCGACAGATAGAGATTTTTAAAAAGTAGAAAATTTAAAATAACAGAAAACAACATTGAGCAAAAACACCGACACCTCCAATCAGTGTAAAACATGCCTGTCCT
The DNA here is from genome assembly GCA_015107715.1 of Tylochromis polylepis. Classification (NCBI taxonomy): domain Eukaryota; kingdom Metazoa; phylum Chordata; class Actinopteri; order Cichliformes; family Cichlidae; genus Tylochromis; species Tylochromis polylepis. The sequence continues at coordinate 23,618 of VVHJ01044257.1, read as the reverse complement.
GTTTTTTAATACAGCCTTCATTCCTGCAAGATGGCTCTTTCTTTTAAAATCTGTGATCCCCACTGTTACTGACAACACTGAATAGTAACCATTGTTTATAAATTGTACATTATTGTTATTATTACTATATAGCTGTAGACGATAGTCATAAAACTTTAAAAAAAAAACACTATGCTATGTCTATAAACATGTGTTGATAGCTACTATGAAGCTGAAACAGATGTTAAGAATATTCTATTCAAAGAGTGCATTTGCAGGCAGGTGGGTCGAGAGAGGCATGAACCTGGAGACAGAAGGTTTGTATCCTGATTTAGACAATTTTTGCTTTTACTTTCACTTGCTGTTGAGTTCAATTCAAGTAAATTCGAATTCAAGTCCAGAATGACTTGACTTGATTTAGGAAATGATCATGTTTTGAGTTAACACTTTTACTACTGCTGCAACACAGCAGGAACGGACTCTCTGATCCTTAATGAAATTTACTGCTGAGAACATTTAAGTAACTGAACAAGTGTAGTAGACAAAATGTGAGAAGCCTGCGGTGTATGCACAGTCACTGACAAAATGCATATGTGGAAATGCATAATTTATATAATTAATAACTCTACTGCATACAAATCTATTTTATTGTGGCATTGTGGTAGTCCCAGTAAGTTAGACTCACCTTCAACAACAATATGTTTCAGTCATCTCAACTGATTAATACAGTTTTCACTTTGGGCGCTTTAATGCAATGTTAAATACTCTAATTACTTTAAAAATAGCAATTAAAAAAAGATCTGTGAAAAAAACCACACAAAAAGTAACAAGCGGTTCCCGTAACACAGTCTCAACTACAGTTTTCACAACAAAGAAATTCTCCTTTTGAAAACTGTGTTTCAATAAAGCTTAAGTGTAATTTAAAAGTGTAAGTATTAATTGATCTTTTATTTTTGTGAAAGGATCACCGACATTCGTTTTGAATACCATCAGTCGCCAAGGCAATTCCATTTATGAAACGTGTTTCATACACACAGATCAATGTAGTCCTAAATCATCACATAACTGGATAAAAACATACACTTAACATATCATGTATGGAAATATTATTAACCGCTATAGGGCCAGCTCCATGTAAAAATGTATAATTAAATAATGATTACAATTCTGTTGCTTATAGCAGTCAAAGCAAGTTGTAGAAAAAAGTGCTGTCATAATTCATTTTGGTGAACAATTAATCAATAACCTGAGATAAAAACATTCATTAATTTTCCTTTTTTTCATTTTTAACCAGCCTCTTAGGTCAACAGGAACCTTTTATTTCTACTCTTTTTTTCAGCCTTTTACTCTTTGATTAAGTTTTATGACATTTCCTCATGCTGAGTAGGGCCGTGCAGACTCTGGTTAAACAGAATGGGGCCAACCACTGAACCACGATGGATGCTGTAGGTGGTTGGCTTTTTTGGTTCCTAGGAGACAATTGCTATTTATTTCCCTCCAAGTAAGATTTCAGATGTTTTGAAACAGTTTTCTAAATAAGTTCATTGTCACCAATCTTTCTAATGAGAAACATCACCAAAGACTGGACTAACAGTTAAATGATCTATCAATTATGTCTTGCCAAAATGATGACATTGCTGACACCTTTGTGGTTTGACTAACATGAAAAGCTGATTGAAATCAGTAGCCATTTAAAATGAGGAAGTATTGTAGATTATTAAAAAGCTATCTTCTCTATAATCTTGCCTCAAAATGATACTAGTAAGTTTAGAGACTGATCAGAAGTTTGAGGTATCAGAGTTGTATTTTTTAATAAGGGCTTAACAAGTGCTGTTTTCTTCAGTGATAGAAAAAGGTGCCAGACAGAAGTGTTACAGTCCCAATGTTATGAATGTCGGTTTCTATGGAGCTAAAACATTTTCTTTTAAAGTTAGTGGGCAGACTGCTCAGGCAAAATGTGAATTCAGTTAGGTACTGCACTTTTTCTTTTTCTGTAAGGTGTCTTTGTTGATGAGGCAGAACTCTGACATCTGTTGTGACGTATGTGTAGTTAGCAAGATATGAGCTCAGGTCAGGCTTTGGCTCATCTCGTGTCTGATGCAGTCTCTTAAATTTCTTTTTAAAAACTGCCAAGTCACCACGCCTAGCAGCTCAGAGAAATTCAAGTACTATTTATGGGGCTGGATTTCTGAATCTCTTTATCAAGTAAGGTATTATTTAGTTGCTTTGTGAATTCTATTTCTGTGAGTGTGTAGTATGGGTTTATTCATTTTTCAGTTTACTAATGGCTTAAGAATGCTTTCTGTTTCTGAATGATTATCTTATGATTTACTAGTGCAATATTGTCTGTTGTGTATGATATTTGGAATTAAAGCTGTATTACGGAAAGGAGTTAAACATCAGCGGTCAGCACAGTGCATCTCTGTGAGAAAACAAAATGCTTCTTTCATATTACTATTCAACTATTCATCTACCCCAAGCACGTTGCACACTGTGTTCTAGATAAGGGCTTTGTCACAGAACTACTGAGGGGAAGACAAGCAGTAAGTTCACCCAAGAGACAAACTACCAATGTGCAAACTATGCAAGCTTCTTTCTTTCTTTCTTTCTTTCTTTCTTTCTTTCTTTCTTTCTTTCTTTCTTTCTTTCTTTCACAAACAATTAAAGTTGTAAAGTCACCTTAGACAAAGGAACATGGATAAGCACCTTACATGTTAAGTTAGTACAGCGGCATATCACAGTTATTGTGTATGTTTTACTATGTTCAGCTTTAGACAGTGTGGCCTGGCCTGAGCAGATCATAGCTTAAAGTATGGAAGAGTTGTAAAAAGCTAATAAATGCTAAACCGCAGGTTCCATGACTGAAGTTACTGCAGTATGAAAAAGTAGTCAGAATCGACTGAGTTGATATTCACATTGGTAGAGCTGTGAAAATAAGGAAAGAACAGATGGCTTCACTACATAGCAAAAATGCCTTTGTTCATTTTTCAGTGTTTTAGTAACCAGTAATCTACTAAAGCCAATTCTGGGTTACTATATCAGTGTTAGCATTACCATTATGAGAACGCCAGATACAGATAAAGCCTAATTCATATCACATTTTGCTTTGCAGATATGTTGTGTTTACATTAATTGCTGATTGCTACCAAATGGAATAGCCTGGGTTGTTGCGGTTATAGCAACAAGGTGTGGTTGAATTTCTGGAGAACATCAGGTTGCAGCTAAAATTGCAAAGAATCAGCTGTATCAGAGGCTGACTGGTTGATTACCAGTCAATCATATTAAAAAATTAATATGATTTACTTAAATTAACCAAGGCTGCATTCTATTGACGAACTGCACAACTTCACTTGTCAAAATTAACTAAAGCTTCACTCAGTAATCTGATTTTGTGATCCTTTTTCATTAGATGACAAAAATGGATTTTTCCCCAAGTACAACATTAAAGCCACCTGCGTCACCATCCACAATCCACAGAGTTGTGGCCTCTGTGGATTGGACTTGAACTAGAACACTGAGATCTTGGCGTTTGTTTCCTTTAGACATTTCTGAGCTGTTTTTCTGAGGCGTAGCTAGACAGATTGTCATCCAGGGGGGGAAGCGTCTGCTTTTAGAAGGACTGTTCCATTGTTGGTGGGGTGTGTGTTGGTCTGCAGCAGTGTTTAGGTGGGTGGTATGTGTCAAAGTAAACTCCACATGAATTCCAGGGCCCAGGGTATCACAGAAGAACACTACATTGTTATTCTCCTGTGGTAGATGTGTGTAGACCATGAACAGTCCTTAAAGCCATATCTGAAAACTGGCCCAAAGTCAGTCAAACATTGTGTAACTGATTTCAAAGGCTATGTGTTTCTGGAGTGGACGGAATTCTAAACATTGTATGAAAGGCAGTTATTAAAAATCTGTGTTCTTTAATCCATAAAGGTTCCCCCTTCTGAATATTTCGGTTTGCTTTGTTGCTGACTCAGATCAGGTTTGTTCTTTTTCTTCTGCACGAGGCACACTCGCTCACTTTCTTTTCCTCTCCCCCCTGCAGGAAGGCGAGGATGACATAAATTTTTTGCCTTGATCTCTGAGTGGTTTCAGAGGTTGAAGAAAGCAGTGCTCTGTAAATTCTGCTCCTCTCCTATTTACATTAGTGTGTCAGAGGTCCTCGCACTAATTCAGCTGGTTGCAGTGTTTCTGGGCGGGGAGTACATCACTCTAGTTTGGGTTAAGCATCCATTACTGAAGTCTGCTGGCCTTGAGGTTTAAAATTGTTTACACACTTGCCCAAACTTATCACAAGCCTTGAGCTTCTCCTTTCCCTGGAGTCTTTCTGAGGCCACTCTCACTTTCATCTGTGAATTCTCTGTGGCCACTAACTTTCAACTAGTAATTACACACAGTGAACTGTTGGAATCGTATCATAATAGCCGGAGTGCTGCAACATCCTGCCTCTGGAAATGATTTTTGTTCTGTGCTAAAAAAAAATAAAATAAATAAACCAATAAAAGTCTGAGTGTCTCTTGACAGTTCTCTAGAATCTGTGTTTGTTCCAGGTTGTGTGGCTCCAACAGTCTAATATCAGCGGGTGGTTTGTGAAAAATGAAAGGTGATGGCGGGTTAATCTTACAAGAGTAGGTTTTCCGATAGCACTTACTGCATTGAATGTCAAATAACGTCACATTCTGTGATATGCACTGCAGTGATGTTAGTGCAAAACTACAGTAGTAGTACAGAAGAAAAAAAGGAGAAAAAAGTAGTCAGTGGATTAGCATTATTCACATATTCTTGATTTATGATAAAATGATGAATCAGCAGTAGATCAAAATCAGAAATTTGATGATGGATTAAATTTAAAGATGGACTATCATTAACTCTGATATAGCGGTAAATGGTCCTCATGGAGAGGATAAGCCCTAACTGAGTTCTAACTTTTTCTCCAGCGCCATCATAACACTAAGATAAGTAAATAAGTGAAATATACCAGCAACAAGCAAACAACTCTCATGTAATCCACATTTACATGTTGTAGATTTTTAAATTTGAAATAAGGTGACATGAGTAAAGATCCATAGCAATTTGCTATAGATTGTTCTTTAAGTGCACAACAGTATTTTACTTAACATTACAGCTGCGTTTAAACTGATATGCTAGTGGTGACCAGTCCAGGATGTACCTTGGATGGATGGCTGGACATGTAGCTTTGGACAACGATCTGCATTTCTATTAAATGGAGTACTCCTGCACGGTGTTATTTATTAGGGATGTGTTCAACTAGTCAACTAATTGTTGCTAATGTCACTATTCGGTACCTCCTGGGCAAGAGGGAGATTTGCGCTTCTCTGCTTAGGCTGCTGCCCCCCCCAAACCAGTCCTGGATGGATAGAGGATTTTGTTTTGCTATCATTTTAAATTTGAACTTCTATTAAGTAGGTGTCATGGATTGTCGAAGAAGCATTGTTCAAAATACAACGTGTGCAGGTTACCAGTTCAGTCATTTTACTGTGAGATACTCCTGGACTCTTAGAATTATCCTTTATTATTAACTCCTGCATCTTTTTGGCTACATCCACACATACACAGGTGTTTTTGTAAACGGAGGTTTTCCGTTTTTGTTTAAAAAAAAAATCCCGTCCACACATGCAGTTTTGAAAAAATATCTCCGTCCACGTGTAAACACAAAAAATGAAGTCAAATGCTGTCAAGAACATGCCAAAGCAACAGGTGGCGATATAATCCTAACCATGTAGAAATGTTGGCCAATCATAAGTCTGTGTAAATTCTAACTAAATCAGTGGTGTACAGCGTGATGTCAAAAAATGCACACACCTTTGACGTTGCGTGACTAAATCTCTGTTTTCCTCATCCACACGTAAACACAAAAACTGAGTTTTCGAAAATCTCCACCCTAGCAGGAGTTTTTAAAAATCTCGAGTTTCAGTGATCCAAAATGCTGTTTACATGTGGATGAAAGGCCCAAACGCAATACCCGTGTACATGTGGACATAGCCTTTAACTTTTTATTAAATTGCTAAGTGTTTTTACTTTGTACTTTGATGCTAACTAGCATGCTAGCAAGCTAACATGATAAACCTCGAAAACATGAAAAAACTACACTTAAAACATTGCATTTTTGCATTGTCACTCAGATCACTCTTGGGATCAACATTTAGCTCAAAAATATCACCATAGCTCAGTTTAGTCACAGTCTTACTTGCTTGCCTGCAGACAATTAACATTATTAATGTGTGTAAAATATATTCAAACAAGTTAGTCAGCCGATACTGCTGGCATCAAACTGAGCGCATATATTTTATACTGATGTTTTTAAGGTAAAAAGCCTCTTTCTAGCTTTCTAACAGGCTAATGTATCCTTAGAAGTGGAATCCGTACAGGAAAAAGCATTATGAGATACTTATTTTTTCATAAAGTATAATATCAATAGTCTAACTCACTTAGGTTGTGCACAGACTTCAAAACCACCATGGATGGTGGTGCAGTGATCCACAGTCATTTCCAAGCACATGTTCTCTTTGAATCCATTTGAAAATCTCCCATAAGGTCTAAATCACAAATAGCCATCCAGGACTTATTTTGATGGCTTAGATTTCAAATATGTGATGCGCTGAGTGCCTTGTCTGAATAGCTCTTATTCCTTTAGATGAGAAATTTACTCCAAGCCTCAGAATAAGGAGTGTGAGAATAAGGGAGGGCCCATGTGAGGTACTTGAAGCTGAGTTCTTGAAATGAGTCGGTAATGGAGGCTGTGACTTCACTTTCCTCCCCCAAGTATGTGAAAGCCCACTAAAGATGCTATTTACTAACCCCACCTTAAAATGTTATACGTTTTCATGAAGACCTTGGAATGGAAACTTGATTGATCGCATGTGAAACCATCACTCTCAGATGCGCATTAAAGCTGACACTACAAACAATTGCCACTGATTCTGACAGAAAACGCAGCCCTCCCAGGAGAGGAAACCACATATAGAGTATGTGACAAATTAACAATTGTGCAAATTGTGTGGTGCTAATAAACTGAAACTGACAGTTTCTCAACAACAGCTGTGGAAAAAAAAATAAAACCCTCTCCACTTTGGATTGGAGCTCAGGAATCATGTTTTAATTGATGTGAGTACCAGCCACTAAGAAATGTCACAGAAACTTTTAATTAAGTCTAGCCTGTAATTAAAACAGGGGGGGAAGAGACACACGCCATTAGCAGCTGTAAGCTTGTCTGCCTGCATGCCAGGGTCACTCTCAACCCACTTGATTATTGTTCAATTTGAAACCCGCGTTCAGTGTCTCTCAGCTTGTCATTTCACATTAATCAACATGTGATTTATAGGGAACAAAAGATAAAAGACTGAGTGACATGGAAATGAATGGTCTTCACATTCCCATGGCACTGGGGCTTCCATTTTTGAATCGTTTGGTGATTAAATAAATGAATGTTGTTTGTAGAGCTTCAATGCGGAGGTCAAACATAGGCACGGACAAACAGTTGTGCTTAACAGACAGAAGCTATTGTTTTAAAAATCCATTATTAAAATCAGGAGAGGACAGAAATGTCATACATGCCGGCCGTCTCACATACACAATAGCTGTTTATATTTGGGTCATTAAAACAGACATATGTACTCTCAGTTGTGATGAAAACAGTTTTAAAAAAATGGCAAAGTTCCTCTGACTTTCCCCAGAAACAGTCTGGCCTACTTGGGGAATGGAAGATTAGTAGAAGACGGAACATCCCACATGGACTTAGAGTGGTTTTCTTCTCTATTGCGGTGCCCACAACTTGGTAATTGTCTTTGCATCCAGGCTCTTAAGGGAAACGAGAGCAAAACCCTCTCCAGCCCATTGCTCTATTTGTCCCAACTTTCAGTCGGATGAAGGAATAATGTTCTAAGCAGCCTCAATCTTTGGGCTTAAGAGAGGGTGATTGAAGTCCTGGTGGCTTAAAAGATGAGACAGACTACTGAGTGCCTGCTGCTGTTTCTCATTCTGTCAGCATATGATGTAAAGTCCCTCAAACTCATGTGCAACACAGAGCCAAAACATTCTCACTACTGTTAACTTAATGCATGTAATAATAATAATTTAAAGAATTTTTAAGGAAAGTGATCTGCATCTGCACCAAAATTGAATGGGTTCTTCATTTCCTGATGCTCAACCTCTCCACTGACTTTTGTCACACTGGGCTGGTCATTTGCAGACAATTGGACAAAGAAATATCGCCTACCCCTCAGAATGTAAGAGGCAAGCTGCATGGCTGAAAAACGAAGCCAAAAACTAGAGGTCCTCTAGTGACTACCAGAGACTGGCTTCAAAACAGTGTCAATTCCCTTTAAAGCACTAAAATGTATATTTACAGCACATTATGAAAACAACAATTTGGGACTCTATGAATAGTTTCACCCTTCATAATGGTATAACTCTACAAGGAATGTGGACCATTAAAAAAAGGTTGGTGCTTCGGTTTTGGAGTAAATATCCACTATTTTATTAGTCTGTTACTTAGCATAAATTAGGAGATTAGGCCCAAACAATCCACAAAGTCATTCTGGCACCTTCAGTTCATGAGTAATTAAATCTGAGAGGCAGTTAATGCATATTACTGTTGAATGGGGTAATTTTTCAAGTTTTGTAGCCTGATGTTGCTTCCAGCTGATGGGATGGAGGTATTTGCTCGAGAATAAGAAAATAACTGTAGTAGTACTAGCTCCACAAATATCACCCGACACACAAACAGTTTCTGTGCAGTTTTTCACATGTGTGTGCTAGCTAATGTATAGTTACTCTGTTTCTCCGGGAGAGGAAAAAAAAGTCAAATGTGGGACGGTCTCAGCGGTGAAGATGTAAGAAAGAGAGGACAGGGGAGGATGATGAGGTTTATTTTCAAACGTTATTTTCAGCAAGTGCACTCTGATAAACTGGAAAAGCTTTTAAATCAGATATTAGATCTACAGTATAGATGATGTGTTACTGAATTATCTTTTTGTGAAATGTGTGAACTACACTAAGTTGTGTTAATAAAGGGTTCCAAGAAAATACTAGACATTTTATTGGGCTAAACTGGTTAGTTTGCAGTATTTCTTTGGAAGCGACTATTTCAAAGGCAGTAAGATCACAACTTCATTGCATAAGGTCACAATAATTTTGGATGTTTCTTGGTCTCCAACTGCTTTTTCCCATAGTGTGACTGCAGTATAATGCTGCTATATGACTGCAAGAATGAAGTTTTCCATCTCAGCTTCAAGTGATAATCAGTCAGTGATGTCTTGACAGCTTGTTTTCATCTTCAAAGTGACCCCCCCAAAAAAAAACCCCCCCAAACAAACAAAAAAATAATGTTGATGTAAGTTTGAGACGACTTTAAAGGTCCCTTTTTAATCTTTGGCCATGTGAAAAATATTGCAATTAGGAGGTAAGTGCACACGAACAAGCTAAAACAGTAGTTGATGCCTCTAAGAATATACTTAGTTCATTTACTGTTCAAACCAAGGCAAACCTTTTCTTTAGTTTATTATTGAAACTGGCATCACTTGTACCATTAAATTAGAATCCAGAAGAAACAAGTGAAAACTAAAAAGGGTTTTAAAAAGAAGAAGAAGAAAAAAAGGAACATGTTCCTCCCTGAAGGCCAACTGTATCTCAGCTGGTGAAAATAAAGAAGATGCTGATCAGCAATTTAAAGAGTGCTTCATTATCTAAAAGTCGTACTACATATAGTATATCTTGATTGACTCTGAAGCTACTTTGTCTTGGATGTGGGAGGAAAAAAAGGTCAGATAAAATTAAACTAAACAATTCACAGCACATCCGCAAATGACAAGTCTACATGTAAGTCTACTGAAACAATAATTCTTAAAATACAGCACAGTGGTGGTTAGCACTGTTGCCTCACAGCAAGAAGGCCCTGAGTTTGAGTCAAATGTCAGGCCAGTGCCTTTCTGTGTGGAGTTTTCATGTTCTCCCCGTGTTTGCGTGGGTTCTTTCCAGGTACTCTGGCTTCCTCCAAACACATGCACTTAATAGCATTAGGTTAATTGGTGTGTTAGCCCTGCATCAAATTGGCGACCTGTCCAGGGTGTACCCTGCCTCTCACCCTGTGGTAGCTGGTATAGTCTCCAGCCCCCCCACAACCCTAATAAAAATAAGTAGAAGAGGAGGGATGGATGGAATTTATAAAATATCTAATAAATTCTAATTTTAATAGTGCGTATAACATTTTGACCATTTACTTTTGTTATCCTGCAGCTCAGCTGATAAAAAAATGTAATTTATGGCACTAGAAAATCTAGGTTTGAATCTTGATAATATTTTTATAAACTGCAGTGAATGATTGGTGTAGTTCTTGCAGTCACAAATAGTACAGTCAAAATTAAAGTACTAACAGCATATGTAAGGGTGAGTTTTGTGTTTGTTAATTTTTTATACATTTTTTGAAATACTTGGTTTGAGCAATGCTGGCTTATTTAAACCAATATACAAACTACTACAATAAAATGCATGGATGTTTTATAATTCAAAGGCCTGTTGTTTCAGGCCTGTAATAAAATGTCTTTTCATTTAAAAAGTAAGAGATAGCAGAGCTAAAGCCAAATACTGAGCTCAGAATAGTGCTACAATGTTCCAGTTTAGCAAGTAGTTAGCATGCTAACATTTGCTAGGTTGCAGTTTGGTACCATGACCACACTGTATATTTATATCCAGGGCCATCACAGGTCACCCCTTGCACCCTGCCCACCACTTCTTTGACCCACTGCTCTCCCGATGGTGCCTCAGGTCAGTCAGGTCCCACATCTCCAGACTGACAAACAGCTTCTTCTCCTGGGCCATTCAGACTGTTAACAAACACTATGGCCTCACACACCCACAACCCTGCCCCACCTACCTCACCAATCTGAGCTATGGTCTGAGTAACCCTCATCACTCAGGCCACTCACTCTACTCAGACCAAGTCCACTGCACTACTTCCAAGTACTTTGCAACCTGTTCTTTTACTGTGTGTTTGTGTGTGTTCCTCTTGTTTGTATATATTTCTCATGCTTGCTATTTATTCCTGCTTTTTTATATTTTTTATTTTACTTTTTTCTTTTTTTTTTTTTTTTACAGTTGGTGTGCAACCACAATTTCGTTGTACATGTTTGTTATGCTATTCTATTCCATTCCATATGTATAAGGTGGCTTAGTTTTACTTCTATAAATAATTGACCTGGTGTAATATGTCTCATACAGTTGTTAATCTTGGGTTGTATTCAAATAATTTAAAAACCTGGTAAGAACCAGGTGATGTCCATCCAGCCATCTCTTTTCATTCTCTTCTGCTTATCGTTATTAGGGTAGCAGGGGGTGAAGCTACCATAGGCGAGGTACACCCTGGACACGTTGCCAATGTGACACAGGGCTTTAATATGTTCTGATATATAAAACCTAAGAAATGATGGATGTGCGGTCTAATTTTTATTCTGCATTTTGAGACATCATTAGCATTTTGGTCAGCAGACACAGAGCCAGACTTATGTATATGAAGTTTATCTTAATAAATAAATAAGCTGGAAATCCTGGCTTGTAAGCTGGGTGTATAACTGTCATAACCCCAAACCATGTTTATACCAGGCTATAAAAATGTTTTAAGTGCTATTTAGTTGGGGTTTTTAACATCGGATTCTGTGAGGAATGAAAGTGACTATGTAAGGAACTGCACTTTTTGGCACTTGCGCTTTAGGTTATTTCTTCAGCCTTGGGAATAACCAGCAATGTCACTCCTAACACTTGGAAAAAAAAAATAAAGAAAACCTTTGCCTAGCGACATAAAAGAACAATTTCAACACGATAGGTTACTAAAACTCACAGGGGAAAAACTTTTGAAATGAGTTTAAAATCAGCCAACCTTCTTTGTCCTTTTTGTATCAGATATGACACGTGATTCTATAGAATAAGTGACCAATTTAATTTAATTCAGATAATGCTTAAAAATTACTGTCCAAATAACTGCATAATATTTTTCAAGATGGATGCCCGCTGGCAAGACTGGCTTCTAGGACGACTTTTGTTCAATGAGTTGCTGGCTAAGAACGCGGCACAGATTCCACCGTGGACCTTGGTTAGCCCTTACTCATTTTATGTGAATGACATGGTGTAAATGAACCTTCACTGTTCTAATGGGTAAAGAATTGAGGGCATGGAGACAAATGATAATAGACAGTTCAGGCTACACAAAGAGGGCAGCTTCTATTTCCTGTATCTCATGAGTCAGACCAGACTTTGACACCTCTCCCGATTCTACAAATGCCCACTTCTGGCAACCATCAAACAGCATCCCCACCCACTACCAAGCCATCCCAAAGCAATCTCGCTGGCTCGCTTTGCCTTCTGATGACCACAGCTGCCAAAGAATTCTTGCCTTTCCTTTAAAAGATCGCCCACAGATGATGTGAGGTTGTTTGCTTGCTCCTGGCCATTTTAGTTTCTCAAACTCTGTGTAGCTGCCACAAAACAACCTGATCAGCACTCTCTGCAATTACCGAATAGACTGAGGAAGCAGTGCCTTGATTTAGTAGACTGTGGGGACTGTCATTTTCTATTATCTTTGGGTCTGTGATGATTTATGCCGCATGTGCGCAAATGCACATGTGCTCAGCTCTCTTTCTCTCACACACACTTTCTCTTCTTCCCCTTTCCTTCCTGTCTGTCTTTAGCTCTCGCTTTCTCTTTCTCCACATGCTAATATCTCATCTTTTCTCCTGAGCGGGGCCCCTGACCCAAAGTCCACAATACCAGATGTCTGCACAAACTAAGCAGGAGGAAGTCCTGGCTATATGATATGAAGATGAAAGCTAAGATGGTGTTCGATAGCCCTCGCGCTGTGCTGCAAATAAACAAGAGATGGAGAGCTGGAACATAAAAGTGTGTGTGTGCACCTTCTCTCAAAGGATTCCCAGGCAAAGCAAATAATTTCAGCAGTGATTGTTCCATATATGGTTACATACAGTGCAGAGGGGACCCCAGTGCATTAGCTACTCAGTATCACACAGCCTGCAACAATGGCAAGCTGTTCACCGTTGCCCTGAGGAATGGAGCATGTGCTGCACTCTATAATAAATCACATTTTCTGTTCTGTAATTAAAGTATCTAAATACATACAGCTAAAAACAACAGAACGCCCAGGGAAGGGCATATTATGTTAATATTCATCACCACATAACTGCAGAGTGCCAAATTAAATGACAAATACTCTATATGAACCTACAATCAGAGTGGCCTAAATACATAGCTTCCCCGTATGGAGAAGAGCCCTGTAGAAAGACAGAGCAAAATTTAGCCAAAACTGTTGACATGCTAAAGTCCTACAGTAGCCGCAAGACCTTCTTTCCTGCTTTTCCCCCAACCCAACCCAGCAGGCCGTGCTGTTCCAGTAATTGAGTGAGTAATGGACTTATTCCGCTGAGTGGTTCTCTGGGTGTACTCAATACTGGGATGTAAATCCTGTGGCAAATGGCAGATTAGAGGAAAAGAACTTAGGGGAAATAAATAAAAGCAAAGCAAAAGAAAAAAAGTACATGAACAAAAGAAAATCCATAGTTCAATTATTCCCACGCAGTAAATTCAGCTGAGGCCTCAGCATGAGGCGTTTTCATCAGCCTTCTGCTCAATTCCAAGAAATCCACTGTTTCTTCTGGTTTAAGGTGGTTGTCTTATAGTCCTGCAGCAAGACTGCAGGGTTTTTATTCAAAGTGCATTTCTCTCCATCTCCCATACCTACCTCTTATTCGTCCCTCCATCCAAACACAGTGTCCTCTATACACCCAGGCCCAACACTGGACTCCAGCCACGCATTCCACTGGTGGGATACACTGATCGGAATAATCCCTTTTCTCCAAACGCACCATGCAGCCCAGATCCTCTAACAATTAGCTTGTACAATAAACCTATTATCCATAAATCCATCTGAGGTCTCAGCTCATTCCCATCTCCACCAAGTCCTCAACACAACACAGCTTTGTGGTTTCCTTTTACTATTAACTAACAACACATTGAGGTTTGCATCTGGATTACCACACAACCTAATGACTTCGCTCATTAGGATGTGTGGTCATCATCTCTCTATCAGCCTGCAACACTTTCATCTCCGTATGATTCAATTTCTCTATTATTCTCTTCTACTTCTGTCTTTCTTCTCAGCCGCCTCTCCTTTCAAGTGCACAGCGACCACCCTGCTTAAACAGCAGGCTCGCTGTATACACACTTCACTTGGACTGACTGAAATAATCCCTTTCCTCAAAACACACCATTCTGTCCAGATCCCTTCACAATTAACAGCCCACGGCCAGATAGCCTATAGTGAAAATAAGCAGCCTCGAGTCAAAACAAACATGTGTGGGCAAAGACTGCAGAAACCCACAGCAAGTCGCCAAGTGAAATATTTTTTGGGCCGCCTTGTCATCCTGATGCTACAGTGAGGATGGTAGCAGTGATTTCATTTGCTAAATATTGTTTTTGCTATGTAGGTTGCAGGCTCTTTTCCCCCTTGTTCTGCACACACAAAGCCGGGTGTATTCTTTGCGCCAGGGCTATAAATTAATGTTTTTTTTTTTGTGGGAGCCTGTTGCTAGGGGCTGGAAAGGGTGGGGGAGTGAAGGAAGGGGAAGAAGGGGGGCAGTGGCCGGGGGCCAATTAAAATACAGATGTCTGACTGTCGGTGTAATTCCATTCAGCCATGATTTACATTTAGAACAGTCACCCAAGGCCTGCCACTCTACGCTCACACAGGAAATCGAAGCTGACTCCAACCTAATGAGAAAAGTGAACCTCCCGAACTTTTACGAGACTCTCGTCTGAAAGGAGCCTTGCAACTTTGGCCATAATATGAAAGCCTTTTCAGCTAATCACCCATTGACAGGGGAGACCGGTGCATTAGGAGCTCAGAAACCAATTTCACTTTGTGCTGCTGGCGTGAAAAATGCGTGGCGGGAAAGTTGCCCTTTGTTAATACTCTAGTTTGGCAGTCTCTCCCAAGAATAATCTCTGTCAAATAGTTTACCTCATTTGGAGAAACATGCTCAAGAATGAATGTACTTATCCCAGGATAGAGGATTTTATTACGCTGAATGGCCAAAATATTTTTTTTAAGGTTTTATCAAAAACTATGGTATTAGCATGGCTGGAACGATAGCATGAAGAATTATGTACAGTTTAAATTTTTCTCAAACTTTTTGCTGTAACAGTATTAAAAGAATGAGGACTTGGTGGTGGGGAAAAACTTGCACAGAAGCTTAACAATGCAGTATGGCCATAGAAACGTGATGTCATAAGGGTATGCGCAAGGGTTTATTTGGATATGGCTAGCATGATGTCACCCACTAAGACGATTTGTGAAGTTCTGTTATGAAGTCTAGAGATAAATATTTTTGCTGTCACCATCTTGATTCTTTTAGTAGTCTAATAGTATAACCATGATTTACAAACTGCACCTATTCAATATGACACAAAATGAGTAACTAAAAGTATCAAGAAAGTGATTAGTGAAGTCTGAAAGGCTTTTTTCTCATTCTTTACAGGACTGGAAGTCTTCTTGCAAAGGTATTGTTTTTCATCTTTCACACATGAAAACTATTTCTAACTTTCATTCTATCTATGCCTTTTTTTTTAAATTAATTAATTAATTTTTTAATTATGCAAATTCACTATTCACTGTCACTGTTAGCATTTTTAGCACAAATTCAACAAAGTCATAGTATTTACTGCTTCATGGCAGGTGTGAGAACTCGTTATAAATTTGTCATAAATTAAATTAATATATGAATGCCACTTACTGAAATTAGTAGCTGGTTAGGTTGGCTTACCATTTAGATTTTCAAATGGTAAAATCTGTCAACCAGTATCTTTCAGTCTTTTTAATTAACCATATCTCTTGGCTAAAGAAATCTGTCAAGTGCTATTTGCGGTCATCCTTAGATCTGGGTATTAGTCAGGCTATTTAGTTTGTGCCCAATCTTTGTGCTACGCTATGCTAATTGGTTCCAGGGTATAGGTAGCAACGCATATTCACACAATATATAAATTTGAGCAAGAATGATCGTTTGTAGTAGACAACCGAGTGTAGCAGTTTTTTTTTTTGTTTTTTTTTTTTGGTTGGCCTACCAAAAAAGTTAACATTTTATGATACTTAACATGTTTTCTTGAGAAAGGTAATCTACACAATCAGACACAATTTTTATGACAACAGGAAGCAAAATGCTAATGTTGGGCTATAAATGAACTACTAATGTCACCAACATTAAAGCTTTGCTTTTGGTGACTTACTTTGCCAAAGCAATTTGACAGGTGGCAAAATGAGATTACAGGGTTGTCAAACACCTTTTCAGGGACATGTGAAGTTTTCATGAGTAGAGTATTTACTTAGGTGTTCAATGTAGAAATATCTAAACATTGTGTTAACCTCAAACCCTGCTTCATGCAACCAAAAGCCCATTCAAAGAATTAAGATTAAGTGTAAATTGTTGTCAACTCATTTCAGAATTTTTGTATTCATTCCTGTGACTCACTAATTCAACTCAGACACACGAGCTAGTTTCCAGAAGGAAAAGCTGTATGCACACAATGTCACAACAAGATTCTATGTGAGTTTTGTAGTTTGCCGTTAAAGTGGAGTGACAGTTTGACTTTCATAGTCACACATTTGCACTGTCCATTTAGTCAGAACAAGGCCACATAAAGCTTAGTAAGAACACAGTGTGCTGTGCTTGTCAATGACTATAATCATGTATATGGAAGGGAATAGGTTATGTTCTGTCCACAGCCATAACTCACGATTTTCTTTACCGTCTGCTGGCTTACATCAGTGCTTTACTGTAATATCCATATTTGACAGATGCCTTGAAAGACTTCCTCAGCCAAAGCAGTCTGATAGTTTGCACCCAAATCAGCTCTCTCCCTTTTGATTCACATTTTATAAGGAAAGGTCAGCATAGCAGTGATTTATGATACATTCTCCTGTAAATTCAACAAGGTAATCCATCAGCGCGAAAAAACAGAAAGCTCAATAATAAGCGTTTGCCTCCTCAGAGCCTGTGGGTGAACATACAAAATGAGCATTTTTATGCACAACATCTGAACATTCAACAAACATTTAAGAAAAGGGTGTGGACCCAGTAGTTTTGATCTGTGAAGACAAAAGACAAAGGGAAGCTTGCTCGTTTTTAAGGAGACTGATCGCTTTGTTTTAGACATCTGTTTCTCAACTTTAGAGCTCCCTCTTATCTCTACTACAAGACCCAATTTAATGCATGACCACCGCTACAAATGTAGGTGTTGCCCAGCCATTCTTCTGTGGCTCATCCAGCTGTAATAAACAGGATACTGTTCTTGAACAATGCAGGCAGGAAGCAGACGCCTGCACACTTGTCCCTTAAGAGATAATCTGGGGCATGTTGGCATTTTACTACTTGTCATGGTCAAGATGTGCAAGACAGACTAAAAAAAATAGAGGAAACGCTCAGTGCAGTAGGAATTCCAAGCTTGTCTTCAAACAATACCTTCGGCCTAACCTCTGGTGTAAATCATCCAATGCTTTGATTTGATGCAGAGAACAAAGGGGATAGACATTAAGTGGTATTTTTTTTCCCTTCATAGTCAGGGGAGGAAACCCGAATTTGCCTGCCAAGTCTGTACGCTTATAAAAGAATCAGTGAGGGGAACTATAAAAACAGAATGAGTTTGGGATTTTTTTTTTCAAGGGCCTCTTCACTGCAAACATTAAGAAATTACCTCTTGGAAGATTTTTCCCTGTGTTGCAGATTCCTGCATGTGGGCAGCTTGTGGGATTAATGCAAACAGGCGACTTGTCTTATTGATCAATAAGGAGCCTGGCTTCGTGGAGGAAATCCAACCTCTGAACATAATATGACCCTTTGGATGGAAGAACCGAGGCCCGCTTTGGCACTTTATACAGCATC
Source organism: Tylochromis polylepis (assembly GCA_015107715.1). Taxonomy (NCBI): domain Eukaryota; kingdom Metazoa; phylum Chordata; class Actinopteri; order Cichliformes; family Cichlidae; genus Tylochromis; species Tylochromis polylepis. The sequence goes on along the minus strand of VVHJ01044257.1, from coordinate 5,694 downwards.
TGAGCCCTCGAGCCCGGGCCCTTTTCCCTCTTTTCACGTTCCCTGCGCCAGGCTGCACAGCATGTGGTGGCGAAGACAGACAGCGACAGCGGTGGGAACGGGCGGCAGGGAGGCACTTCTGAGGCGGGCCTCTTCTCTAATAAAAGGGGCGATCAAACATGCTCTTTGCCTGTGAAAGAAAATATTATTGTAGAGAATGGCAGAACGGGGAGATGTAGGAGGGTAAGAGCATGTTTCGTGCCAATTTGGCCCTCCAGCGCGAGCGCTCTGATTTGGTTTCAGGGATCATTGCCGGAAATTGAAAACAAATGTGCAGCTTTTTGATGCGCCACCACTCGTGTATCTTTTTTTTCCCCTGCTTTTCATTTTGCTCTTCTTGCCGTCTCGTTTTGCGTCGCTTCTTTCCTGGCTACATTCCTCATCTGAGCAGAAGCAACAAAACACACTTCCTCCACACGTAAAGGCCTTTGTCTCAGTCAGCCCGTACAAACACATGGAAAAAACCGTGGAAACAAAAGTATTTTCCTCCCTCTCGGGATTCGCAAATAGGAAGTGCATGATTTGTGGAATTACAGTATAACTTTACTGCTGACATTCTTCATCAATGTAGTCCAGGCAGGTAGCTTGAATTTTAATTGAAAGTTACCCTCACTGACAACTGGAGCTCAGACTTGTGGCAGAAAGTCCTCTTTTAGTCTGCCTTACCATTTTTTTTTTTTTTTGCATATTATGTCAAGGTTACTTATGGAAACACACACACCATAATTGTACATGCACGCACACAACTACACCCAGCTGAGTCAGCGGTACAGCGGTGATGATGCATTCTCCGAGGCAGGGAGGGACATGTGTGTGTGTGTTTGTGTGTGTTTGGGGTGCTGACTGGCATTCGGTGCACAGCGGGATGACATCATCCCTGGGGCACTAATGATTGGGTGACCTCCTCCCCGCTGGCAGTGCCGCCTGGCGTGCAGATGCACAGCAGACTGTTTCCTCACACATTCTCCTCTGCGAGACTACTGTACTTATTTCGTCGGCATTAACTGGAGGCCCGGGCTCGGGAAAACCCGACACAGCCGGGCCAAGCAGTGCTCTGCGTAAGACTGTATTATCTCTACAATCTGAATCCAATTAACAGCAAACCCACTCAGAGTTCAAGCGCCAGAAGGGGACAGAGAGGGAGGAGGGCGGCGCTGGAAATATCTGGGGAGATGAAACAGCGGGAGAGAAGCAAATCACACCATCTTTCAGGGTTCTTATTGAGAATTCTCTTGCTCCTTTTGTGACATTCAACAATAGCATTGTTCTCCGAGAAGGGAAAGGCAGCGAACATCACCTTTATCTGCTGAATACACAATTCCCCAACAGCACCAAGACAGCAAGGAAGAGCCCTCCATCTACCCTTTTTCTTTTCTTTTTTTAATCTCATTTCTCAGTCACGTAGGGTCACTCGAGTAGCAGAGACTCGCTTCTCGCTTGATGCCTGAGAAATGAAAACAATGACATGTTTGCGTGCACATTTTTTCCCTCTCTCTCTTTCTTCATCCTCTGTTGATGCAAGGACACAGTCATCACACACAGAAGACACTGAATAGATGAGGCAGTGACAGCTAGGGCTCGACTGTGCTGCAGGAGGATATGGTAATGTGAACCAAATGAATCTCATACCCATGGTGAGCGGCCCTCGAGACAGATCCCTTCCTATGAAAAGGGTGTTGAAACATACGGTAATTGCTTTCAGTGTCGTTTGGCAGCGGTGTACCTCCTGACTTCAGGAGCTTTTTATAGACAGGGTAATTCTCCATTATTCTGCCAACGATACATTTCAAACGAGAGGGGAAGGGTTGGGGGAGGGCGGACCCGGGCGACGACGCACACTTAAAAACTTGAGAAGTGATAAAAACAAAATGGGAAAATAGGAGGGGGGATCGGAGGGTGACTTCCAATGGAAATAATTCATATGCTAGTTTAATGGCCGCACAGAGAGGCATTGTGACTTGGGGCTTTTATTTTTTCCCCATTCTGTTCATACCTAATAAATAATTTTGCGACTGAAGTGAAAGCACTGTGTATGACAATTACAAGTTGCAAGGTAACAAACAGAGATAAATAAAATGAACTGGCCAAACTGGTCTTCTAGCTCTGAATTATTAAGAAACTACAAGCAAACAGCAGATGGTGAGTTGAGCAAATGAGCAAGCTTTTTGTCTTTTGTGCATCTTCGACATATCTGAGATTTCAGCACAGACTGTCTCTCGACGTTGTCGTTCTCCTTTTCATGGCAAGCTGATTTGTGGTGAGATTTTGACACAAAATAGCCACCAGTCACCCACGCAGGCAGACAGGTTGCTGACGTATGAAGTGCCTCCACTCCCACCACATGTCTGTGTCTATGTTCTCAGACTCTTCATCTTATAAAGATTACCTTTATGGTTCCAATCATAAGGCAGTCATCTTCTGAAGAATGTTAGCATGATTTTTCACTGCTGCCTGAGAGAAAAAAGGGAAAACAGAAGTTGTTGGGTTGACTTTGAGTATCACTGTGTAGAAATGTTTTACTTTGAAGTGGAATATTACGTCCATAAAGGTGGAAAATTACATATTACACACATACTTTACCTTGATAGTCCCACATAGTCCTGAAGTAGCTGATTTCAAAGAGTTTGAATTTTGAATTGGTGAGAAATTTTACTGTTCAATTACGATACAGAAATCTGGATTTGCTGGCTGTTATTTTACAGTGCACTTACTGTAATCTAGGCTAATGGTTTCCTACAGTCAGAAAGTGCAGTGGTGCTTGCTTGTGCAAAATATTCGGTAGTATAACACAATACATAACACATTGGTTGTCACAATACTGTAATTTTAGTATTCCATATTGCAATCTACATAAACAGAGGAAACCACATCAGATATCCACAGTGAAGTCTAATTCAGAGTAAATCAAAAATAACACCCCCCCCCCCACCACTGAAATAAAAAAAATCAGTGTGCTTTAAAATGAATTAAAACACGGTACTATATTGTAAAAACAAAACAGAACAGTAGCTTCCCGTTATTATAGTTTTCCACAATGGTGTCAGTGTTTACAGCATTCACCTTTATTCATGAGGAGTGGTATGTGACCACACAAAAATTCCTGTCTTCTTAGAGTAACTGTTACAGTGCAGGTCTTGGGTGTTATAATGTCTCATTTTTGCTTCTCTTTTACTTATCTAGTCTCTGGTTTGGGCAAAATGCCATTTAAGCTTTTTTTTGTTTGTTTCTTTTTTGAATGACATCAGGAGGCAGTTTCCTCTGAGGTTGAGGTCAAGGGCTAAGTGAAGTGGAGTTCCTCCTAAAACAGGCACTGGAGAGGCAGGAGGTAAGATGAGAGAGCAGAAATAAAACAGTTAACACTTGGAAAAATCCAGTTTAACATGCCGACATCCTTGAGATATATACAGAAAGGTCTGCAATCTTTCTCCACTGTGGTATGGCTGCAATCTTTTTTACTGATTCAATAATGGTGTTTTTT
>VVHJ01044256.1:43400-64472 GCA_015107715.1 Tylochromis polylepis | reverse complement strand
TAAAAAATTGTGGATTTTTTTTTTTTTTTTTTTTTACACAGCTATATTTCTTTGCTGATGTAATTGTTTGCATTAGCATTTAACTGAACAGTGTTAAACCATGAGGGCATTTCTAAAATCAACTAATTGCTCAGTCCATTTAGAGAAACAAGAGGCGAGTATTAGCAACAACATTACTAAAAACATTACTAAATGCAAAAATAAACATTTGAATTTGCACTTTGATCAAAAGCTGCCCATTAGAAGCTCATTAAGATAGTGTTGTTGTATGCAGTTGTACTGACTGGATCCTGTGGATATTACTATGGAGATTTCTTTCCTTAGGTTGGGTTACAGAGGTCACTCAGAGTTCACTTAATAGAGGAGCCTCACTTTAAGGAATGTAATGACTCAGCATCTGGCTAGAGTCACCGAGGGCACAGAGCTCCTCTTTTCAAAGATTAGGTAAAAATCATGTCTGACATTAATATTCCATCTGTCTCTTATAAGACCTGTGACATTTGTAGTGTCTTATTCAGAGAAGTATGAAGAGTAATGTACAAAAAAACCAACAGGTCCTTCAACTAAATCATTTGTTGCTACAGTACCACCTGAAACAACCCATGTAAGCATTCCTGAAACAAATGCTTTTAAAGGTCAGACAAAGGTCACATTAGGTGGAATAAAAGTGGCATGGGCACATTTTACTGTGGACTCCAGTTTATTTACTTGAACCTTTTCTTTTACTGACTCATTCTAACTCGTGGTTTGGGTATGTTTCCGCAACAACTGAGAAAAACAAACAAACAACTGAGTTAAAATTAGGAAAAGAAAATGGATTTGGGTGAAAATTTTAAAACTTGAAATGCATTTCATAAAACTGTTTACGGTGCAGACACTAGTTCAAAGCTCTTCATTTTCCTTAAAGCATAAATACTGGACATCATAAATAATATAAACAAATATATACTTTTGTATAATGAGCTTTATTTTACTTCATTTGTGGATTGCTGTACTCCTTAGCCAACATCTGAGTCTCTTCAGTGGTGTTCCACTGTGACCAAACCTGGTACCACAAGATTTCTACAATAGTAGCAGCCAGTGTACCTGCATACACCAAACAAGTTTTCTCTGGCACTCACTCAAATATATACAGTCACCGAAACAGAGTTAGATTACACTAATGCCTAATACACACATGCATTGTCTGTACAACAAAAAGCTTTGGACATTTTCCAGTGAGCTCATGGAAAGAACAAGTATGCAGTGTTTCCGTACAAATACAAAAGCTTACGGAGTAATTTGATGATTTCGCACAAAACAATGTTACTGCATCTGAAAATATTTGTGTAATAAATGCATTACATTACCCTTTATATGCCAGGCAACCAACCCAACATTGTACCACACAAAAACAGAGACAAATCCTAAGAATTATTGTGGTCTAACTCGAGACTTGATTGTTTGTCCCATTCTCACATGTTTACAGGAAATACAATTTTTTTTATTCCTGCAGTTGCTCCTTATCTAAGCTGCACTATTTCTCTGAGAGCGATGGTTATTGTTAATTAATTCATCTGGGGCTCCTTCCAGGAAGGATGTATTTTATGATTTCATCAGTCTACAGTGTCAAAAAATCCAGTTAATTTATTTCATTTTTACTTTCTTTCCATTTTATATATGTGCTGTTTTTATATAGTTGCTGGTTGGCACACTGGGCATCTAGATTACTGGGCGCATGCAGCCAGTGGCACAGAAAAGCAGTGTCTTTAGATTAGTTTGACTTGAGAGTTATTGATCCCTTTGGGGAAATGTGCTCATTACAGCAGCAATACAATTTAGCTTAGGCAGAGATGAGAATAATATAATTACACAAATCTAAAATAAACAGAAGGTGGTCAAGGTGCATCTCAGCACAGTTTGCGGGAAGGAAGTCAATGGATGTTGTGTTTTTGCCAGTTGTGTCTATTTATTGACGCTGACATATTAACATCTCACTTAACGACAGCATAGCAGAAGAGGCTTTCATGACCTTAGAAATGACAAAATCATTTTATGTGTCTTTATAGTATCCTTGTTTGATCAGATTTTGATTCACAACTCTGTAGTAAACTTTCTTTACACAGCATGGAGTTGTGTATGACAAAGAAACACAGACACATCTGCCAGTAGTTTCCTTCAGAACTATTGTTCTTTCAGGTTTCTTCCTAACGAGCAGGTGGAAGACGTTGTTTAGTCAGCTTCTCATCTAGCTTGAATTTTCATCCTGATAAACATCCTCACACAAAAACAGAAGCTTTAGATGAAAACTGTGAACCTGTTCTGTTTATGTTACAGTACTGTGTGTTCTTTGGTATAAATCAGTGAGCTGGTTTTTGTGGAAAGAAGGGTTTAGTGGTTGAATTGTATGTAGACAAAGTGTGATTATTGAAACATTTGTCACCGTTAGGTCTTGTTTGTTAAGAGTGTTATGAGGTCATCAGCAATAATGCGTTGTGTTACAATACAAAGCAGTTTTCCAGAGAGAGTGAGTGGAAGTGGTATTTTAATTAGGACGCACTCCCCTCTTCCTGTCAGGCAATATAGTATAGACTGTACATTAAAGATGGAAACCATCATCCTGTCCTGATTTCACCCATTGGTTTGTAAGGCCTGGTTATGAAGTTTCCACATGCTCACACTCTAGTGAATTATCCATCACAAGTTAGACTTCCATTAAAACCTACATTGTTTTATTATCTTTTTTTCTGCACAAAGCTATAATTTAGAAACCAGACATTGTTTTTCATTAAATAAGATTTGAAACTGGAGACTGACAAGTGTTGGAATACTGTGTACTGAGCCGTAGAGATTTCCCTAAGACTTCTCTACAATCAGACTTTTTTTTGGAGCCAGAGGAGTAAATGAAGAAATCCTGCTTTAAGGCAGTGCACTTTTAAATCCATAGAACTGTCCCATTGTGCTTTGGATGAACCTGTCACTGTCCACCAACATTGATTCTGGAAGAATGGCTTTGCCGATACAATTCAGCAAGGAGGCAAACTAGCTTTTCTGCTAACCTAGAAATGTGTGAGGTAACTAGCTAATACATGAAGGAGTTAACAGGACAAAACTGTTTACAATGTAAAATATTAATGTTAAAAATGGCTTCTTTTATTGCTAGATGTGGTTCGTGATATAATAAAGTTACATATATAAAATCTTTACATAAAGAAAGCATGTAAAGGTCAGATAAGAGCCTGAGCCTTTTTCTGAAGTTGGAGGCTGTGCCTGAGGATGCACTCTAGCAGGGTGAACTGATGTTAAACAAGACAGCATTGTTGCTGTAGTCTTTTTCTGGCTCCCTTGAGAGCTAATTACTGCTCTGGCTAACTTGCATAGTTGCAACATTCTTACTAAATTGACAATAGTGTTGAAACATTGTGATGGCTGTGCAACTACAGGATTCAGAGCAAACTAGATGATGTCAAAGTTTCTTTATTTACCATATCATTAGAACCGAGTTCTGTAATGCACTTCACTGTAAAGGTGAAAATATGTAAGACAGGTGCATACCTTTGCTCTCTTTAAGAGTCGTTAATTGAAATATGCTTGGAACTGATTGATTCCATCTTTCATCTACACCAAATATATAGCTACACTTTCTCTATTTTCTCTTTAGCCATGCACATTTAAATAATGAGTGTGCTGCATAATTCATATAAAACCAAACCTAACATTTTATTTTGCCATTTGGGTGTAAATAATCATTTGCGTGACCTATATTCATATTTAATCATTAAAGACAGTGAAAAGTAATATTGCCGTGAGTAACTCACTGATGCATGTTCAGCTGCTAAGTGAGCCCTTGGTCCCTTTAAACAGTGAAAACAATATTTTGCCCTGTTTCTGTCAAAATGGTGTTGTTTTACACTGTTTAGTGTGATCTTAAAACCCTAAAAGTTCTTGAAACTATATTCTTCATCTGCTGGGGGATTAAACAACATTTCATCTCTGCACAAGGACCTTGAAAGGTCAATTATGAATAAATGAGAAAAGCACCCTTGTGTTAGCAAGTCAGGGGTACCATTGTCACGAGGGGGAGGGGGATGAATAGAGGCTTTGGTACCTTATGTGATGGGAAAACATTGGCATGAACCAACCACTGACTGTTAGGCACAAGCAATCTCCATACACAGTATGCTGAAATAACCTTGATGGTGGAAACCGAATTTGATTTAGCGTAAAGAAATAAGTGATGCTGTATTTTGAGCAGGATTTCCATAAAGTAATAGGCAGCACAGTGAGACACAAATAGGATTCCAATTGTCCCATTAGCCCTGATGAAATCAGGAAAATGTCTAGGCGAGGCTAAACATCTAGAACTGATTGAAGGGAATGTCGGAGGAATTATAGTTATTTCTGACCAGAAGCATTAGATTTTGTGACAACAGCTGAAAAAAAGGTATTGTATTAATATATTCTAGGTATGGGTTTTCCCCAAATCATTTGGTTTGAAACCATCATCTTTGGGGTTATACACACATCATGGGATTAAGATGGTCACACATTAATATGGCTGGCATTTTTGACCTACTGAGCATTTAGAAATTCTGAATATTTTGCCTATATATTTGTCACCCAGGGAGAACTAAAGTAACCTAGACTTAGAAAACAGACTCTTCACAGCTTCATAAAAATGCAAAATTGCCCATAAATCTCCAAGACAAACTGCAGGAGGTTGAGGTAATTCTATAAAAGCAAGTGTGAGAGGAGGCAGCCATTTCATTGAAGTGGAGAAAAACCGACATCCTTTGTTGGCATCTAAAAGTTTAACACAATTTTGCTCTTTTTCTTCAACAGGCTTCAGACTCACTTAAGAGGTATAGAGGCTTTGAACTTTCTCAGCAAAATTGGAATAGCGGAAGACATTGGCTAAGAAGTGTTATTGAAGACATTACACTCAAGCCTTATTGAAGTTATGGTGGCTCTGTGAGAGTGTTCCTATTTTAATTCAGAATGAGAAATAAAGCAAGAGTGATTTAGCCTGGCAGGAATCGCAGGATAAATTTTTGACATAATGTCACTTCGTCTCAGGGCGTGTCATTTCCATTAGATATGACAAGGCAGTTAGCAGCTAGTTGAGAGGGGGAGAGGAAGAAGAAGGGAGTGATGTGTGGGTGAGAGAAAGTAGGAATGGATTTGAAGGGTGGAAAAATGGAAGCGTTTGCCGAATGAGAGAGAAGCATTTGTTTGATCAAGCTAGCAGTGAGGGAGCTGCTGCAACTCTACAAATTCATTACTCATTTGTTCTATTGTCAGCCTGATGAGGAAGTGATCAAAATAAAGCTGTTTAGTCTTTACTGTTTGTTTTTTTTTAAACAAACAAATGCTATACTGCAATCATAAGGCACAGTGCAGCATTTCCCTCCAGGTTTCTGTTTTGTAAAATACCACAGCCTTGATTTCTTGGAAAAATGCAGGTTAATCTGTTGCAGAGGAGCAAAGAAGGATATTACCTCATTTGTCAGGAAAACATTTATGAGTTTTAATCTCATACTTCCATTTTTCCTGTTGTATTGATCCATTTTGTACCATCTGCAAGCTTTGTGAATGGATTGAGCTACCATGCAAACAAAGAATGTGGCGTCCCAACATCAGCGGGGTGATCAATGGCAGAGACAACCCGGGTCAACAGTTCTGATGCCTGTGTTTACTGAGGCAAAGTATTGAAAAAGAGACGGGCTGGTGGAGTAGAGAGTGCAAACTAGAATCAATGCAATAGCTATCATCATTTGCAGGGTTTATTAATGGCTTTGCCCCTAGCTGGGAAAGAGAATAACACTCACTTGCATTTGGGCAACCAGCACGTCAGTGTTTATGCAGCTGGCTTCCTATCAATCATCACAGTGTAAGTTGCTCTCAGCAATGGTCTGGTTACCTCCACTCACCTCATCAAAACGCCCCCCTCAATCATGTAATGAATGGCATCAATTATGAGACCAAGCTGCCAAGATATACAAATGATTCAGAATGGGTCAAAGTCTAAATCAGGCAAAAGTGATTGTGCAAGGCATAGTTTAATTTACTTTCTTTCACTCGCCTACTGGCTGCAGCTCAATGCAGTTTTCTTTCTTGCATTTTAAAAGGTATGTCTTTCTGTTTTGTGACTGACAAATGCATCAGTCACACTGGATACAGCCATGAGGCAACGAGTGTTTCCACCAATAGGTGTATCCTATCTTGGTGGTAGTCAGGAAATTTCCCCTCAGTAAAAAGCTTTCCTGCTCAGTCTACAAAACTTGTCATCTCCGAAATCAGAAAGCAAAGAAAAACAAATGGTGCTTTTCATGGCAGATGAATTGTTTGTACAGAATGTGGCAGCTCTAAAGAATAGGGAGTATGTTCAGTCAAATATGCCGGTGTAAAGCAAATGAACAAATCCATTTTTCCTGCTGTCAAATAAAACTGTTCAACGCTGGTAATGGATGAATAAAAAAAAAAAAAAGACAAAAGGTCTGCTATTTTAGAGTTCAGAGACAAAAAATATTAGAGGGATTTATTATTAATATAGAAGAATAGATGTGATTAAAAATGCATTTAAACAGTGTTGTTAAATCTATATGACACTGAGTCAAAGCAATGGCATAAACCCATATCAGAATAATGTATGAATTTCAAAAGATAAGAAAGATGGAAAGAATGTAGAAAGTTATCAGCTCTTCTGTCTCTACACAGATTAGAGCGTGGCACTTGTCTTAAGGTACGTTACTGTGTCCGTAGGATTAGCCCACTTTAATAGAGCTCCCACTGCACTGACCCAGAGACTTGAAATCGTAGCCCTGCTTGACAAAGTCTCCTCCACAGGCCAGCTAACCACATCTAAGATTACCATATTTGAACCCAAAGCTCTGAAGTGTACTGACATGAATAGCAGAGCAGAGATCTAGGAGTGATCCTCCTGCTTCTTTCTTTTACAGTCATCTTCTTGCTGCGGTGCAAGCCATTCCCTTGTCTGAGACTTCAGTAAATCTGCTGTACCTGCAGCAGAAAAATGATGCAAGAACATATTTAGCACCCTAAAAGAAGTCTTTGAAAGTGTAGTCATTTAGTGCACTAACACTGTCACTCCAATCATTTGACAAGGCGCACAAGACAAAGACTTTAATTAAAGATGGCAGATAACTGTGGCTCTTTGATTCACATATCTTTCATAGTATAAGAACCTGCTTTCATTCGAATTATTTGGTATAATTAGAGTCATATGGTATTCATTTTATGTTTGGCCTGTATTTTTCCATCAAGTGTCCTTTTATTGTACGACTGTGAGATGAACAATGGGCGCACTCGTCTGTGAATTCTCCACAGAATTCCTGACAAGGCTTGAAAGATAGAGCAGGCGTGAAACAGTCAGATCTCCATGTGGAAGTGGAATAGTTGTCTCTGCATGCGAAGGCGAAATCTGCTGTTGTTGTTGTTGTTGTTTATAAAGGACAATTCCCACTTCTTTTGCAGTTGCTGTCAAGTTAGTTTTTTGCGTAGAACATGCAAAACAATTTGTAAATGGATAAATGAAGGGAATGGTAAAGTGCAGTAAAATAATTACATTTTTAAGAAGGATGGCATTGTGCATGTTTTGTCCAAAGAGCAATGCTGGCTTCATAAATTGGTCGGTTTAACCAATATTTAGGAAGACGTTGCACATATTTAATTCCCAGTTTTTAACAAAGCCTCTGAAAATCTGTTTTGCTCGTTAGTTAATCCAAATTATCTTTGAATACAATGCTCATCCACTTATCCCCTTCAGTCATAATATTTATATTTACAACTTTATGCATACTAAACACAAATTAACACATGGAAATAAACTGGGCTGCCTGAGTGGTTGATATGTCATGACTTTAGGAAAACATTAAAAAAAAAAACTCCCAGTAGGGAACCCTGAGGCCCCCGGCAAATTAAGGTCTCATCATTATCTAACTTTATTCACATTGTTTATACCATAAGAAATTAGTGCAGTTTTGTCTGTAAGGAACGATTGAGATGCTTTTTGCTGAGGGCAGTTGCTGATGTGAAGTGCAAAAGAAATAAATTAATTAATCAAGTGAGGTACAGCAGTAGCCTTAAGGTTAAAGAATCTGGCTAACAGAAAGTTTCCTAGTTCAAAGACCTACTTGAGCTAGAAGAGGCTGTAAGGTGCTTGATTGACTTTGTAACTACTGTCAGCATGTGCCTGAGCAACGCACGGTAGCCAGGTTCTTTAGCCTTGAAGGTAAGGCAAGTATAACATTATTATAGTAAAATGTATATAAAGCTGTTGGCGTGCTATAAAGCCATTCCAGCACTTGTGTAGTTGACTCAGCAGAGATGGACTGTGGAGGTATTGGACAGCTCCCATGTGCAAATGTGTGAAGGTCTGCATACCTGAAGTCAAATGAGTTTATTTATGCGGGCCAAAATCATGAATCAGCCTTTGAACGACTCTGAAATCTGTACAACATCCTTGGCATCATTAGGCCCTGGATTCAGATAAAAGAATTCCCAAGGAAAACCCTACAGTGCAGAAAAAAAGAGAAGAGCAACATGTCAGACAAGCAATGCTGTAAATACAGACTACAGAGAAATGCTTATTCAATTACAATTTGTAGAAAAACCAATTTATACAATAAAATGCACATTCACCCAGAACTTTGCTTGTGAGACTATGAAGGTGTGTTTGGATCACAGCACATGGGGCCATTGCAGATGGTAAAGTGACTTTATACTCACATAGTACACAGCAGAGCCACCACGGCATGGGCTCTACAAGACCTCTGAAGATGTATACTTATGTTTTTCACACATTAACAGCAGATCTTTTTATACCCCAACACCTTGTCATCTCTGGCATCCAACACAGGCGAGAAATGACTGTCCACTTAATGTCTGATGTATCAAAGACATCGATGTGTCATTCTTATGAGATAATTATTGTTTACACTGAATACCACCTGCGAGTGATCCTAAGGTTTTTTGGCTCAGCAGTGTGTATTTGAAACAATACATTTATTTTTATGAATGTATTTGTCTTATACACAAATGTGAGCCTGTACATGTTCTTATGGTGAATATATTCATAAAAAGTACACACGCACGCACGCACGCACGCACGCACAGTATTGTTAAATGTTGAGGGACCATGTTTTCAGACACACTGCAAAGTGTTGTTATGCTTTCAAAAAAAAAAACCCCTCTTGTGACCATGCAAAAGAATACAATATGCAAAACATGTTTTGTAGTTAATTAAAAACAAAAAGGATGTCAGCACAAAACTAGTACAAACACTTTACAGATGATTAATTATAATGAACTGAAGGTCAGGCTTTATAAAGGATAAAGACTGCTGTGTTCATTTGTGTATAACACTCTGATATTTATTGACATTTTGTCAGAAGGAAAACATTTCTGAACTGTGCAGAACCAGGAATGCTGCATTTGCAGAGAAAAGGTTGCAGCATGAGATTTCAGTGAAAATTATATCACTGTCGCTTTGAATTCGTTTCATCTTACTACTTTGATGCAGAATTGGTTTGGTGCAGCTGAGCACTTAACAACATCACAGTGTGTGTGAAATATTTTTCCTTTCTGCACGCAAAACACTGAATCCTAAAATCCTGTTTTGGGGATTGGTTTTTATTTATTTGTTTATTTATTTTTTGTGAGTGACAACACAGACTTCTTTGTTTTAATGTTCTTTCGTAAGATCTGTGTGTACAGTGGCTGTTTATCAAAAACAATTGAAATGTAAAAGGACTTTGGGGCTGTCCTTTAATTATGAATAACTAAGAAAAGCTGACACTTAACGAGGACATTCAAAGAATGTAAACAAGTTCTGTATGTGTTTATTTTAGTGGAATATCATACTCTGACATTCTGACTCATCCACATGAAACACACAAATAAGCACAGTGAGTTGTACATTATTAAGCCATGTTATTTGCACACAGAGAAAAAAGTACCATCATTGAACAGTAGGCAAGGGGCCTCTCTCTTTCAGTAAGATTATTGACAGCTTTTATGCCTTCATAATTCTTGTGCTAAGATGATCAGCTGTCTCTATTTTGGTAAATTTGGAAACAAATGAGCAGGTCAGCTGCTGATCCACTGCAAGTTTGATATTATTTCAGTGCAAGAGAACCAGGGTAAAAGTATCTTCATATGCTGCAAATATTCTTTTTTTTTATTTTTTATTGCTGATCTAATACAAAAAAGAAAAGAAAAACTGCAATAAAAAGGAAGGTAGAGTGAACTCTGCAATCAATTTCGTTAAAGAGGGGGAATTATTTCAGCTGACCAAGATGTTCTTCAGTTAAAAACAGCCCTAAAATTGGATTTTAGGAGTCATACTTATTTCCAGTGCTGAACATTTGGCTATTAATTTTACACATCTGAGCTGTGAGAAAAAAAAAATACTGCTTTGTGTGTTCATCTGACCTCCAATCTGCTCAGAAAAAAAGCAAAACAATTTCTTTCAGTATTCAGTATCCAGTATAAATCTGGTGGCCAGGAGAAAAATGACGAGCCATTGTGGAAATGGCAAAAACTGCAGTTCCTCTTGGTGCCACTTGAGGCTGTGTGTCAATCCCCATAGTTTCCCCATTTTAAAATCTACAATTTTACAGCAATAAAGATATCTGTTTACAGTGTGGTACAAAACAGGTCTCTGTCTCTTTGGTGGCCATGGACAGTTTCCCCCTCTCATAGCAATTCTGAATAGTGTTTGTCTGTTTGTTGTTTTCTATAAACCCATCTATATGGATTTAGTCAGGGATGTGGGTGCAATGATTGCCTGGTGTCCGACACTGTCCACTGGGGCTGAACAAAATCTGCTGAGCCTCATCCACTGTTTCAAGTTAATATGTTAGACCTTTTTGCTTTGTGTTTTCTTGGTGCCTTTTCCAGCAATTATAATCGATTACCTTACAAACTTATAGATTATGTGGGATACAAACCATACCAGCAGCTAGCTTTAAAAGATCAGCGTGGCTGCATCCAAAATGCCAAATTCAAAGCTTTAAAAGCTTCAAAGTTGAGTCAAAAAAGAATACAAAACCAGTGGATGACACAGCCGCTGATTAGGATTCATTATCTGAATACAAAGCAGAGAATAAATACTAGTCATAGAACTCCATGTATCTTATTATATGTCAGTACAAGTGTCAAGTCTTAGATTGACTGACTGACCCTTTACATCATCCTACAATCCCTAAAACAACATTGCAAGCATGGCTACAAATCAAAATACTCTGGCTGTCTGAGCGTAATCACTGGCGACCTGAATAGCGTACCTCACAGAGCTGGTAATCCAGGATAACCCAGAAAATTCTCAGAGTCGGTCTACATTAAACTCTTAACGTAAAAGGTCCCCTTTTGTTGCCGGCACAATCACTGTAAAGCTGTCTTCTTGTTGGAGTAAAGGAGTTTGTGGGTATCCTGTGGTAAAATTGGCAGCTACTGTTCTGCTCAGTTTCTTGCTGGCACATTTAACAGCTTTCCCCAGTATCCACACATTGTTACTGTAAATCCTAATACATTTCAGTAGACAAGGATAAAGAGGGATCAGGTTTTCACAGAACATCCTGATCAGCATCTAGGATTTCATTAGAGAAGATCTTCCAACAATTGAGTTGTTTTTGTTACAATGGAATAATTTTAAGGAGTGCAAAGAAGGGTCAGACTATTTTGGGCATTGACAATGTGGTAAAAAAAATAAAAATGAAACAATTAACTGCAGATTTAAATCAACCTTCTCAGACAGAATCTTTCCAAGCAGAACATTGCTAGCGTCTAAGAATCACTCTGAGTACTGTTCTATGTTATTTTAGTTTTATTTTAAAATTTAATTCCATATTTTGTTCACTCTTAAAACAAATTATTTGATTGATAATTTCTGTCCAGCTTTCAAAAGACGTCCTACAGTGATTTAATCACACTTTCAGTTGTAGCTATTTTGTTTTTTAGGGGTGTATGTTTTCATTCATCAGTCCCACTTGATCATTTGGGGACACTAATTTCCACGATTTCGTGAATAAACACAAAACCTGGTACCTTGTAATAACATTGTTGAACAGCTGTGAATTTATCAAGCAAACATATCAAAATGAAAGTTTATTAAATACGAGTGTAAAATGTTTATTATAGCATCCTTTAATGTGAAAATCTCGCAGTCTTTAACAATAATGTAAACCAAAAGACTTGTTTGAAAGAATTTATGTTTATACTTTTTGCCTCCAGGGAGAGAAACTAAGCTGTTTATTGCTTCACATCATAAACCTCTGTCAGAAACTTCCTCAGAGTCCTAACCAAGAATGACAAACAACTCTTTAATAAAAAAGTATTCTTAGCAAAATTCATTTCATGAACAACGATTATCCCAAAGGCAGAAGTAGATATATAGCTCTCAGAAGGATGGAAAAATCCTCAACAATAGCTCATCCTCAGGGCTGAAAGCTCTCAATGCTTCCATGATCCAGCAACAATAACAACAAAATCTTGTAAACAACTCCCACACTGGGCAGTCAGTCTTTTGCAGCTTCAGATTGTTGATATTTATAAACATATTGAAAATGTGCACAGTTTTTTACAGCCCACATTTATGCCTTTTCTATAGGGACTCCACAGCAACATCAAATTAGCAAAACAAAACACTTGCCTATTTTTTTTTTCTTCTTTTTGTCAGTTTCCTCAGCAGGCAGGACTTTTGTACTACATGAATTCACAAATGATGTTTATATCACCTTCCCACATCAGTGCACCCGCTGAAGCGGCATTCTATAAATCAACTGAAACAGTCTTGGTATTACATCATAAAAAACTTGTCATAGGGTGATAAAAAGCAGGCAAATCAATCAGTCAATTAGAAGGTGAAAACATCTGATTCCATTGCTTTATTCTGTCAGTGTTTAATTAATAAGGAAGGGATCATGGCATCATGGCAAATAAACAGAGGTTATTCATCTCCCCCAGCGGAGGCTTTCTTTAGGACAGTTTTGGAGCTAGTTTGAAGGGCAAAAAGCTGATGGGAGTTGGGATTGAAGGGTTTTTGAAAGGAGGAACCAGTCTTATTATTAGGCCATTTCGAAAACACTTTGCTCCACAAATCAGTCTTGAGGTTGCACTTGTTTTTCACTGCTTTGCAGATTTTTATGACAGTGTTCCTCCAGGTCTGCATTCATTATATGTGACAGAATGGTTGATACAATTTCTGCCACCCAGTATAATGAATTGCAAAATGTGTTTGTTTGTTGTCCACATATTCCCCCAAACCTCCGCATTTGTGACGCTGCAGCCCTGTTATCTTTCAGGCCTGGCAGCTTAAGGGCTTGGATTTTCCTCCTCGAAAGCCCCTATGCTCCCAGGCAACAGGTTCCTCTAATGAGGGGAAATTATGCTTGTGGCACGTCAATTATGGTGCAAAAATACTCTGGAGCAGCTGTGTATCATTTCTGGCGGCTTAGCATTTCTCTCATAAGAGGTTTCCCATAGTATTGTAGCTTCCTTCACACTCACAGCACCTCTTACAATAGCACCAATAAAATATTAAGCATAAAAGTATACAAATATTTTCTGAATTCACTCTCAGTGAAACATCAAATTGCTCTTCTCTCCTGTGAAATAATTCACAATTTTACAAAACAAACCAGCGTAGCCAGATTTGTGAGTGAGTCATGTGTGATCCAATACAGCTGATTTATAAAGTAGCACTGGGCTGTGAAGACCTGTTAACTAATCATTGTCAGCCTGCCACTCCAGATGACCTCCTCTCCACAGAAACACAGAAAAGAGCAGTTAAGTGAAATTCTAAAGCAGTAGGAGCCTGCTGTTAGGCACCCTCGTCCATATGGCGCCTGTATTCCCCCCCACCCCATTTAATTAGCACCTTTTGAAGGTTAGCAAGAGCTCTTTTTGCACAGTGCAGGTCAAAGGTGTGAAAAACAAACTCTCTGTAAGAGGCCCAAGCTATCCAGGCAGAAACAAGAGGAATATTCCAGTTGTCTGATTCAGTTTGAATGAAAGAAAAAAAAGTAAGTGCTTTTTTTAACCACAAAAATAAATAAATATTATGTGCTTATGTAACAGTTAATTAATTGTTATCATTAATTTATGATTAGTTAACATAGAATATGTTTATTAATCTTTTGGAGCCTTGAGGCAACAGTTGTTGTGATTTGGCACTATATAAACGAAACTGAGTTGAATTGAAATTGAACTGGAGGTGACACGTGAGTCTCTTCAGTGTGGCCTTACAAATCTGATAATCAAAAGTATACATTTGGAAACTTGTTTTCTCTTCACCTCATGCTTATAATGCTAAATACTCTGCTGTGTCGTCCCACTAGCCACTAACTAGGACAGGCAAAATTATATCCATATATCAGAATGATTTTGCTTAAAATAGATACCTGCTAAAACTCGGGCCAATACAACATCACGTCCTTGGTGGTGGCACCTCATATATTAAAATCATATGATTCTACATACAGTTCTTTTCTCTAATTTTGAGTCTTTCTAAAAGTGCTGGAGATTTTATGTACAGTAATTGGATTGACTATAACCAGTCTTTTTTAAAAAAAAATTGATTAGTTTTATTTTTTAAACCTAACCATACCTCTGATACAGACTTTGTTGATCTGATTAAATCTGAGGTGTGATTTTACACATAATGCATCAATATGCATTCTCAAAAATAAGTCATTTATTAACATTTGAAAGAGTAGTGTATTAAAATAGACTTGTAATGTCTTCTAATCTTCCCCAGTATGTAGGTCAAATATCCAAATGAAAGCATTAAGCAAAGCAGATTTAGTGGAGAGGAAATGTGACATGTTAAACTAATTACTCAAAATGACCAATTGTAAATAATCACATTGCTATTAAATGTTAGATTGTCAGTGTTTTGTTGCTAGTGATAAATATGGAGTTGCACTGGGAGGTCCTTTTGTCATTTTTCAGGGGATCATTGTAGCCAAAGCATGCTTGAAAATTCAGTCAATTTGGTGGCAGTGAACTATGACACTATTACAAAGTCAATTAGGTATATTCTAAAGCCCTCCTTTTCATATGGCACAGTGTGGATTCAGCCCGGCCTAAGGCATTCTTGGACTGTACTCAAAGGAAAGAGGTCAGACAGAAGTCAATTGTTTTGATTAAAACCACTGCCCTTACTTTTAAAGAGAGGTGAAAAATAAAATACAGGCTATTATGCAGCCTTGTCATTTCTTTTTTTTCTTTTTCTTGCAGTTGAAAGAGGGATCTTAGTGAAAAGCCAGTGTCAATCCATCTGTTGATGGAATATCTGTGATGATATATCAGAGGTGAAGACTCGCTGGCCTGAATTATAGAGCTCTATAATAATTTTTTTTTTTTTAACTCAAATGCAATATGGCAGACACCACGTCCATCCAATGTTGCTCAAACATTGAGGGATGATTCATTATGGCACTGTGTTCTAATGTTGAAAAACATTATGGTGAGAAGCTTGATGGAGGCGATGCCAACTAAAGGTCAACTTTTCAAATAGACAGGTTTGGACTTGACTTTTAAGCTTTAGCTCATTTTGGCTCACCACTAACTTAATCAGTAATCTCTTTAGAATCACTTCCTCTGTAATTTGTCTGCCAATACTGCTGACAACACAATAGTTGACATTTTTTTTTTCTTTTTCTTTTGTTTGTGAGAATGTCAGAGGTGAAAAGAAATTACTTTTTTCTCTCTCTGTTGTGCTGTAACTGGACGTATTAGTCAAAATTTCTTAGCTATCCAACTATCATGGAAGGAAGCATTTCTCTGTGTTACTGTTTGCCACTGAACCATTACACTAAAAACATAAAAGTTTGAAAGCACAACAATTTTTGATGTCTTGAAACTGCAACAGTAAAAACTAAAAATCTTTGTCAAATTCTTTTCAGCTCATCTATATTTCGCCACAAATATAATTTGTATAAGTGATTTTTAGAGCCTCATTAAAAAGTTAACTTGCTCATTGCTCGTTGATTAAAAAAAGAATTCTAATTTTGAAAATCTTTTCAGTATATATTTGATATCTGAAATAAAAAAAAAAATATATGTGTATAATAGTCAAGACTTTCTATGGAAATAAAACATTTCCATAACTGTACTCACACTGCCTTGTGAATTTATTTCAGTTTTCAGACATTTTTTGTTTTTTGTTTCTGTTTCTTTAAAAAAAAAATAATAGGAGAAGCCATTGATGAGTAATGAAGGGCAAAACTGAAAGCATCAGCTATTCTGTTAGCCCTCCACAATTTTCACACTTACATGTCAAAAGGCCTGATGCTGGCTGTCACCCATCCTTTGTGCTTGAGCAAATTACTTATTTCAGGAAAGTCTGTCTACAGCTGCAATTCACTAAAACCGAGAATTTCTAAAGAAACCAGTGAAATATGTAAAAGCAGCAATTAGTTTAAAAAAAGGCACCAAATTAAAAGTTTGATACTTAAAATGTGTATTTACTTGCTGTGCTAGCTTTAAAGGACACCAGTTATGTCTTTTCTCACTTTCTGGCACAATTTGACAATGGTGGATGCTTAAATTAAACATGGCCAAAGTTTAAAATATTTAGCATAAATACAGCATATGGACAGGTAATCTCTGTGAGCACAAAGCTCAGGTTCTCAATATGGAGATCTCAAGCACCCAGCTCTGACTGTGAGCACAGTCAGCTACATACATTCAAACTTTCTGTTTAGGAGGGCAGCCAATCATAAGAAAGCTGATTTAAAGGGTAGACTTAAAGTAACAGGAGTTAAATGGGCTTGTTTCAGACAGAGCATATGCTAAGTATAACATAAATAAGGATTATGTTGATGTTTGAATCATAAAAAACTTCTGTTGGAGTCTAAGAATAAAATATGAGATTGAAATAATAATATTTTCATAACAATTCCCCTTTAAAGTGTCTACAAGAGTCATTTTTAATAATAATGATAATGTGAAATGAGACTGAGGAAACAATGCAAGCCATCTCCCTGGAAAGAAATCCAGAATAATGAGCTGAAGATGCTAAAATGTTATACACGTGCAAACTATACCATCTGGTTTTGCATCTGGAGATATATTTTTCACTTTACATATCATCATTTAATCGATTTTTAATATAAACACTGATGATTGCAACTTTAAATAGTGTGCTGCATGTGGTATAAAAATAAAGCACATAAAACTAAAAATTGTTTGTCCACTTATACCATGTCCATTTCTGTGTGTTGCATGTCAGTGTTTAGTATAGTTGTTGATTACCAGATTGTGAGAGCTCAAAAAGTTCAACCTAGTAAAAGTTCCACCTCCTTTCAAAAAATTTTTTTGTTTTGCCTGGATCTAGATTTTTCTAGAAAACTAATCACTAGCTTCACATTTGGTGAAAGTCTAGACCAGAGGTTGGCAACCTGTGGTATGAGTTAGGATTAGAGCTAACTGTAACCCAATTAATACATATAATTCAATTCAGTTTTATTTATATACTGCCAAATCACAACAACAGTTGCCTCAAGACTCTTTATATTGTAAGGTAAACACCCTACAATTATACAAAGAAAACAGGGAAAACCCCAACAATCGTACGACCCCTTATGAGCAAGCACTTTGGCAACAGTGGGAAGGAAAAACTCCCTTTTAACAGGAAGAAACCTCCAGCAGAACCAGACTCAAGGAGAGAGCGAGCCAAATAAAAGACAATAAAAAAACAAAGATACAGACTCTTGCAGTTTCTGAATTATTCTTCAAGTATTTTTTATTTTTTTTCATTGTCCATCAAATGTTGCTCTTTCAGCATATCATTTTACAATATATATGTTGCACATCATTGACTGTAATGGAAGTGGTTATTTCTGTTTGTGCAAGACTGATATTTGACTGGTATGGTGTATTTGCTCTCAATTGGTTTAACACAATATTTCAAACTGAAGTCTGAGACTTGCTTGATATGCTTGGAAAGCATAAAAATGAAACAGCCCTTTAAAGTCAAAAGCATCTAAAGCTTTTAAAAAGAAATCAAGATCGTGTGTTCAACACATTAATTGTTTCCTTGAGTGAATCCTCAGACTAAACACACAGAAAGACATGTGTGGTGAACAAATAACAGGGGATAGATGTACAATTTGGGAATTCAGTAGAGCAGAAAAACAACAAACCTAATAGTATTGTATTTTGTCGGTTTAATTGAACAGGAACAGAGCATGGACCCATCATAACAGATTATAGTATACAACTAGGCACAGTGGTATGAGTTGCATTGGAAAAGAAATGTCTTGGAAATTCATTTTGGAAAAACAAATCCCATCAGTGGGCCATATATTAGGCCTGTCAATGTTAACGCCGATTAATCCGTCATCACGATTAACGCCATCAAAGTTTTTACCACAATTAACCCATCTGGAGAGCAGAATGACTCAAAATCCCTGAAATGTCTCTGTCAATGCATTTCGGGCAGTTTGTCCAAAGTTTGTCCATTCTGCGCTCCAGATGGGTTAATTGCGTTAAAAATTTTAATCGTGTTAATCGTAATGACGGATTAATCCGCGTTAACGTTGCCGGCCCTAATTTATATATATGGTGCAGGCTGTGTAAAGATGCCCCTGAGACAATCCAGCACATAACAGCAGGGTGCAAGATGCTAGCAGGCAGGGCATACGTGGAACGCCATAACCAAGTGGCCGGCATAGTATACAGAAACATCTGTGCCGAGTATGAACTGGAAGTCCCAAGGTCAAAATGGGAGAGACGCCCCCTAGACTGGTGGAGAATGACCGAGCTAAGATCCTGTGGGACTTCCAGATACAGACAGACAAAATGGTGATGGCTAACTAACCGGATATAGTGGTGGTGGACAAGCGGAAGAAGACGGCTGTAATGATCGACATAGCGATACCAAATGACAGCAACATCAGGAAGAAGGAACACGAGAAGCTTGAGAAATACCAAGGGCTCAGAGAAGAGCTCGAGAAGATGTGGAGGGTGAAGGTAACACTGGTCCCAGTGGTAATCGGAGCACTAGGCGCAGTGACTCCCAAACTAGGTGAGTGGCTCCAGCAGATCCCAGGAACAACATTGGAGATCTCTGTCCAGAAGAGCGCAGTCCTAGGAACAGCTAAGATACTGCGCAGGACCCTCAAGCTCCCAGGCCTCTGGTAGAGGACCTGAGCTTGAAGGATAGACCGCCCACAGGGGGTGAGAGGGGAATTGTTTTTAAATATATATATATAGATATATATGAGGTTTATTTCTTTATCTCTCTCTCTATATATAGAGAGAGAGATAAAGAAATAGATATAGAAATATATAGATATATAGATATATAGATTTAAGTTTAAGTTACATAGTGTGCACTTGGCAAGAAAAGAGAATAATTTGCAGAGAAATGTCAAATCTCCTCACATATCTATGAAAACAACCTCCTGATGCAAACTAAGCCAACAGCAAATGCAGCAGAACTGCCTTTGTATTGAAATGCAGCAGAAAGGTAAAGTCATCACAAGCAGAGTTAGTTTCTAGCATCAAACTGTGTTTTTCAGGATCTGGTTTTCTTCTTTGAGTATTTTGGCAGTTCTCTTTTCCTTGAACTTTTCTGACTTTTCTGCTTTTCAAATTTCATTTGTAAAACCACAGTACAGCTCTTGAGAACATTATAATGGTGAAAAGTTCACATTTGTCTTTTTAAATGTATTTTTCTGCTACTGTTATATCATAAGTCTACATACAATATGAATCCATTCAGGGCTGACCTCCATGAGATTACTTTCTGTAGTCCTCATTAATCCAGCAATGTCTGATAACTATTTGGGATTCAGTGCTATCTGTGTTTACTGTGAGGGCATTTGTGTCCTACCTGATTTATTTTTGTGAAATAACTTCACTGACAAAGAGTTCTTTACATAATGCATTCAAATTTGGGACGAGAACAGGAAGAGAGAGTTTGTAGTGGCATTAAGAAGCAGTTGTTTTTTTTATAGGAGTGCTGCGAGGTTAGCAAGCTCACGACAGTTTGTACAAGTCGTGACTTAAGCAGGGAATTACAATATGTTTTACCTCAGATTAATACATGAAAGCCATGACATGGAAATGGGCTGTTGCTAATGTAAAAATTCAGTTTAAGTAGAAAGCATTTGTCAGCTCATGTAGGTCTATCCTTAAAACTTAATCCTGGATTTTTCAGTGGTTGTTCACTGCCGACAATATTACAATTCAAAGCTGTGCAGTTTACTGCATAATAAAGACAGGATAATATTGTGACATTTTGTCCTTTGTTGAGTCTGCATCTCGGTAGTCTTTTTATTTTAAGAAAAGATGGCATACATTAAATAGAAGAGTCATCATGCTGCAAGTTAAATCTGTATTTTTCCCTTATTTCTCATGCATATAACAATAAATAAATTTCAGACTTAAATGTAGAATTTTTGTAAATGTCTGCAATCTTCTTAGTTTAATAAAGTGCTCGGTTTTAAATAAATCAGCAGTCTATCTCAGACATTCATATATGCAGTTGCTTATTTTGAGCATCAAAACATACTACTCAAAAAAAATTAAGGGAACACTTAAATAACATTGGATCTTGAGGATTTAAAAATGTAAAAGAAAATCAAAATCTACTATGCTACAGTCACACTACGGAAAACAATGGTTGGTGACATGACTAAAATTATTAGGATGTGCAAAGCACTTGCAATTTCATTGACTTGAAATGGTTCATTGAAAATCAAGAACAGGTCTGTGACCACTCACAGTCACTCGCTGTCTTCAAAGTGATCTTGGTACGTCAAGATGGTGATAAAATGGGAATAAGACGGTATCAGTTTGCTGTTAGTTTGTGATTGAATTAGGGCATGTTGGCAATTACTTGCAATCTGTTTGTGATAATACAGCAATTAGCTGTGATGCAGTAAATTGGTGAAAATGGCAAATCTGTTGCTGTGCACATACACGCAAATTCAAATTAACTCCTTACATTCAGAATCCAAAAGAGCCAGAACCTCTTCGATTTGAATTGGAAATTCAGAAATTCCACAAATGGTGGCTTAATTGCTGCAGGATGGTGATTTAAGTATAGTCACAGTCTTCTTG
>VVHJ01044256.1:4385-39064 GCA_015107715.1 Tylochromis polylepis | reverse complement strand
TGTAGGTGTATATGTATGTAGGTGTGGTAAAAATGAGCCTCATTCAGCATTCTCGTACTCTCACTTTTACTAGTTCGGTGAGGAACTTGTGACAGTTAAAAAAAAAAAATAACACGCACTGCTTTTGCAGTTATTTAAGTAGTTATGACCCGCTCACTCTTTCTGGCTTCTAAACAATGTGCTTCTGTGTACGATAAACTGTGTAAAGTATGTGCAAAGTGATCCTCTGGCAGTGTCCCTGCTGTCCATAGAGCTGCAGGAAGCTTAGAAACAATCATTCAGACAAACACGGCACTCTGAAGTGCTCTAAATTTCACCCAAGAAATCCTGTTGGAGAAGCCCATGAAAACTCACTTGAGTGGCATAAAACACATGTCAGCATCCTCTCTCTCTGTTGCCTTTGCAAGGACTCAAAGTGCTTTTTTTTTTTCCTTTTGTAGTTTCTTTAACTTTGCATTGTCTAGTGGGTAAAGAACATACTTCCTATAATATTTCAGCGTTTTATTACAGAGACCGGATAGGCCAACATAACCACAACCTTCACAACATGCCTGCAGCGGTGGAGAAACAGAGCATTCAAAAAAAGCCTTCTGTGCCAGTGTTTTGTGCTATCATACTAACCAGCATGGCTGGACCTAATGTGTCAGAAAACAAAACAAAGCTGCAAAGCAGTCCTGCCACACAAAGGTCTTTTATATTGCATTATGATGAACAAACATTACCTTGTTCATTTGGTACATAAACTCCAGGGTCCAGGCTTTTAGCATAACTTAAACAGAGTTAAGAACATTTATATCTGTCCAAGTGAAGCCTAGCACAAAAAGCTTGAAGAAGAATAGCACACACAGTAAGCTTTGTTGTTAACAAGCATTAACACTATACGACAACCTGTTTTGTCCAGGGATGAGCGTAGTGTAATTTTCAGTGGGAGTTATTCAAAAGTGTGTAAAGTACTGGTGGACTCCTATGCTACCTTACCTGACGGAGTTTGTTTTCGGTTTTCAGATCTCCCATCTCTTTGTACAGTAACATGTAATCTCAGTGTTTGTTCTATCTGGTAGTAATAGTGTTCAGGTAAAAGTGAAAATATATATTTCAATAAATTCAGATATACTTTTTTTTAATTGACAATTAAAATATGGAAAGTCATGACGACGTTCATGCTGTCAAATACATTGCATACATTTTAAAACGATCCCCTGAATCAACATATAGTATGACTGAGCAGAATTTTCAGTTATTAATTGTAAGATAATTTGTCCTGTCCCACAAAAATGCAAAAAATATTTTTCCAGGTGAGACCAGTTAGTAAGTGAAAATGCTATATAAGAGGGAAAAAAATGTTAGTTTGTTTCTCACTTAACAGCCACTGTGCTTTTTTCAGTGACATACAACATTTAATTTCATCTTAATTTCAGGTGTGCTATTATGTTAAATTCAAACCACTCAGTTAAGTCTGGTACTGACTGATCGTTGATGTTTTATTCATATGTTTGCATTTCCGAGATTTATCTGACATATTATTTTACATCTCTAAATTTGTTTTTCTAGGTGGTGTGTGCATCTCCCAGACTGTCAAAATTCCCCGGGAGCCCAAGCAGGGAGAGTTCGACAAGGTCATCCGGCGACTCAGAGAAAATCCAAATGCAAGAGTCGTCATACTTTTTGCCAATGAAGATGATATCAGGTATAACATGGTAATAGATTAACACTTCTTTTGAAGATTAGGAAAACATGACTACAGCAGACAGCGTGCAAACATGTGGGAATGCAGCCGTTTCAGTGCGGCTCTGCCAGACGACTGTGTAATGAATTGCACAACAAAATCAAAGTGGAGCTGGTTGGGATGCTGACCTTATCTGTGGCAACATCTGTTTCCTCACCTTCGCAGGCGGCTGCTCCATGCAGCGAAAAAGGCCAACCAGACAGGTCATTTTATCTGGGTGGGTTCAGACAGCTGGGGCTCAAAGATCTCTCCAGTTGTGCAGCAGGAGGAGATGGCAGAGGGAGCAGTCACCATCTTGCCCAAGCGTCAGTCCATCAGAGGTACAGAGATGGACATTATGCAAGCATCTGATCTCCGTGCCTTCTAAAATGATGTGCACATATCAGTAATATATTATTTCCAAGAAAGTAAAACAAGACCGTTTATCTTTTACTCTTTCAGAAGAGTTGCTTTGTAATGACTTCAACACTCATTTAATCATCAAAGATGTCAAAACGTTCACTCAAACAAACGAACAAAAAAGAAGTAAAGTGAATGTGCACACGATATTGAATTATTGCTGTCAGTATACTCTAGAACACATGACAGCTATGGTTCTCATATAGTGTTGCTTACACTGAGAATGACTGCATCACTGACAGTGAACCGACTGATCTGTCTAGGGTTTGATCGTTACTTCATCAGCCGAACGCTGGAAAACAACAGAAGGAATATCTGGTTTGCTGAGTTTTGGGAGAACAACTTCAACTGCAAACTCAGCCGTCATGCGGTGAAGAAAGGGTCCGGGCTCAAGAAGTGCACAAGTAAGATATTCTCCTGTTGAGAAAAAGCTATTCAGTGTTCTTTTTGTTTAAACTTTTACCCAACATGAAAACATTCCTCTTTTGATGTATCATGAGGGAGGTGACACATTTGACTCATGGGGAAAGTGTTTTGACAGCATTGCCCACCTATTAAAAGTGGAACAGCTATACATTCAGTCATCAAAATCACAGTTCATCTCACAGCTCATTTCATTGCTGCTCTATATTTCTGCTGAGTCTAGGGTGTTTACCCACACAGCTATTACAAGTGAATGGTTTAGCTCGGCTGCATGCTTAAAGCTTCGGGCTTAGTGCCATACTTTATACAGCTGTAGATAGCACAATCTCTCTTGGTGGGAAAAGTCACTGCATATTTTATCATGATTTAAACCTCTATTAAGTAGTAAAACATATAACAAAACTGAAAGTTTGCTCACAGTCACCCCACTTCTGCCTTATCTTGAAAACTGCAGTAGGATAAAAACTAAATCATATTAATGAGCAACTAACTTAAATTGACCAAAAAAAACCAAACAAAAAAACACCACAATGCAGTAGTTATAAGCTGATTAATTTAATATAGGATTTATAGCGTTTCTGGTGATCAGCTCTTATTAACATTCAAGCCTTGTTACTGCATTACCTTTGCTAGCTGCTAAATACTCCATTATGCTCAACAGCTTGTCACCAACCTTGTCTGTATGCTGTTTGATGCAGGCAGCACACAGTTGTTTTTAAAGGTTTTTTTCACTAAAGGCAGCTACTTGGTATGGCTGCAAAAAAGTTGAGAGAGCAATAAGAGCGAAACAAAACACTGAAATTGTTGGCTAGACACCTAAACAATGGGCTGAAGTTGACTATAAAGCTCTATAAAAGTGAAGGGAGTCGTATATTCAGGCTAAAATTCTCTATAGGCTTAGAGAAACCACTTTTACTTTCTTACATTGTTCCACATTTGACATTTCTTGCTTTGTTTTTTTTCTTTTTCTTTTCAAAGAAAACAAACTTGCACTGTCGTAAACCCTAAATAATATTAATTATAGCATCTTTAGATCAGCTCATTCAGGGCTCGAGTTATAACAATAACTGCCTCCAGTGCTGTTGCCCAACAGGGTGTCAGTGGAAACAGTGTTACTGTTGGCTGAAGAAAAAAAAAAGGGGGGAAGGTGTGTTTGGAGGTAGCAAGAGAGAAGAGGTGAGAGCAGGGACTCTGTAGAGTGGTAAAGGGAAAGAGCTGGTTCATGTGCTGGAGAGAAGGAAGGTATATTGTTTGTGCAAGAGACCCGGTGGAAGGTGAAGCAAGGACGGAAGCACTGGAGGTGATTGGTAATGAGGTTATTGGATGAGACTTCAGTGGACATGTAGGTGAAGGGAACAGAGGTGATGAGGAGGTGTTGGGTACGTATAGTGTTAAGGAGAGAAATGCAAAAGGACAGATAGTTGTGGATTTTGTAAAAAGGATGGAAATGGCTATGGTGAACACATTTCTCAAGAAGAAGGAACACAAAGTGGTGTATAAGAATGGAAGGACGTACAAATAGGTGCACTACATCTTATACAGAAGAAGCAATCTGAAACAGAAGTGGAAACAAGAAGGCGACGTGAGTGAAGACGTAGGCAAGGATTAAATGGTGGAAATGTTGCACAGAGCCGAGACAAGTGCTGGATGGTAAGGAAGAGTTGTTAGCGATGAGCGATACTGCCATGGAGGTGTTTCTCATATTCTCTGGACAGAGGAAAGAAGTCAAAGCGACGTGATGGTGGTCACATTCATAAATGTTACTGCAGGAAAGCATTTAAAGGAAGAGATTGGCAAAGAAAAAGTGGAAAGTAGTCAGGATGATGAAGAAAACAGACAGGACTACTGCAAGACTTTTTAACCAGATTGTTTAATACAATCTTGGAGAGTGAGAGGATGCCTGAGTAATAGAGAAGAAGTTTACTGGTGCTTTTCAAGAACAATGGTGATGTGCAGAGCTGAAGTAACTACAGAGAGATAAAGCTGGCGAGCCACATCATGAAGATATGGAAAAGAGCTGCTGAAGTTAGGTTAAGAAGATAGGTGATAGGTGCAAGCAGCAGTATGGCTTCATGTGGAGAAAAGAGCACAGTTCCTATGTTTGACTTAGAATGTTGATGGAGGAGTGTAGCCAAGGTCAGAAGGAGTTTCGCTGTGTATTTGTGGTCCAAAGAAAGCACAGCACAACTCCATGAAAAAGTCAGGAGTGGCAGAGAAGTATGTGAGGATGGTGCAGGACATGTTGGTTCTGAGTCCCTTCTTTCTTGCAGTGGTGATGGGCAGTTTGACAGATGAGGCCAGGCATACGTCTCTGTGGAGGATGATGATCACAGGCAATGCTGTGATCTGTAGTGAGAGCATGGAGCAGGTGGAAGAGAGCCTGGAGAGGTGGAGGTATACTTTGGAGAGAAGAGAAATGAAAGTAGAAGCAAGATAGAATGCATTTGTGTAAATGATAGATGTAACAGTGAATCTACAAGGAGCAGAGGAAGTGAAAATGGACAAGTATGCAACTATCAACTATCGGCTATCCAAGAGAGAGGAAGAAGACACTACAGGTTTGGTGGACACAAGTGTCAGGAGTGATTTGTGACAGTGGGATAGCAGTAAGAATTGAAAGGGGAAGTTTGCAAGATGGTGAAACCTCTTATGATACATGGTTTGTAGACAGTGACACTAACAAAAAGACAGGAGACTGAGCTGGAGGTGGCAGAGTTCAAGATGTTAAGATTTTTGTTGGAAGTGCCCAGAATGAGTATATCAGAGGAGTGGATATATATCAGTGGATATACTAGACAAAGATGTTGAAAATTGAGCTGCCAGGGACGAGTAAAAGAGGAATACCACAGAAAAGATTCATGGAAGTCATGAAGGAGGACATGCAGAGGGGTTAGTGTGACAGAGAAGGATGCAAGGGATAGGGGTGGCATGAAGGCAAGGATTTGCTGTGGTGACCCATTAAAGGAACAGGTGAAAAAAAAGAAGAATAATTAGGTGTGTTATTGGTGGGGAAAAAAATAAAGTAAGAGTTGCTGTATGCAGCCCAGCAAGCAAGAACACTGCCAAGAAACAGTCTAACATTGCTCTCCACTGTCAGGTCTTAGTGATCCCTTGAGAATCTCCCAAGTTTAAAAATTGCCACGCATAGCCTCAACCCTCGAGTGACATCAATTAATGGAAATATTTCTCCCTAAGGTATGCACAGTAGCAAAATGATTAATTAATGACTACAGCATAACACTGAAATCTGCTGGAAAATGTAACAATACAACAGAGAAGAAACCAGAGACGCAAATAAGATTTGTATAATAATGACCATCATTACGGTCAAACACTGCAGAATTGTCGCAGATTTCATGCAGAAATAATCCATATCCTCTTAATTACAGGTAGTTAGTATTGCCACTAAAGGCAGATCATCACAACTGGACTGTTAAAGTAGTATTTTGTTGTGGACCTTTTGGAATCAGACTTTTGTGTTGCAAATAGTTGTTTCCACTAAAAGAAGAGCCCAACTGATGACTGGATGGCTTTTCAACAACCTAAAAAAATTAACACTCAAATGTCCAGATCTGAATTAGTTAATCTGATGTTAAATTTACGCATCAAAATTATTTGCATATTCTTGTTATTCTTGAAATTTGACAGTATTATGCTTTAGAGCAGCAAGGAAAGCTGAACATCATAGGACTCTGTGTCATTCTTTTGGTAATAAAAAGATAGTTGAATTTGATTGAATTATTATAATTTCATATAGCCCCCACTTGCCTCTGAAATAAACATATACTGTATCAAGACAGCTCACTGTGAGGATACATAATACACAACAGATAAAGAAGTCATAAAAAGAATCACATTATGCTCCAGAACATAGTTGGCAATGAGGAATAATGTTAGGGGCATACAGGATTGACAGAAAAAATAGATCGGCACACAATTAGAGAACACAAAGTTTAAAAATCCCTCTCTCGCATTTAGAGTTAAGAATGAGCAATGTGTCTTTAGGCAGAAACCAAAGTGCAAACTCCAAGAAATCAAAGGGAATAAAAGTAACAATCTAGTTGCTGTAAGGTGACAGCACTAACCACCGAGCCCACCACTCTGCCCTGGAGCCAGATGTGTATATCCGCAATCTACGCACACCAGTTTCCACACAAACACTAGTATTTATAAACAAGACTGTGTCGTGACAGCGTGCGTACAGTACATCCACACTGGCTTTACATGGCGGTAATCCACACATCAGTGGCTGGGCTGAGTTTCACATGCTGCAGCATTATGACTAAGAGAAAGAAAAACATCAACGAGAGAATCTGGGCAGGATTTGCTGGGCAGTAACATTTATGAATGTGACCACAGTCTGTTTTCATTCTTTTTCTGAAATAGTGACCTTTAGTTTTTTTGACTGGCAAAGTTTACTTTGCTTTTACTTCTTATTTCTTCAGCTCCTCAGTTAATGCTAACTCAAAACCTACATAGATGTAGGTGGCTTGTAATGTTAAAAAACCAAAAACAAACAAACAAACAAAAATAACCCCATGAAGTGCCTAGTTAGGTTGACAGCACTCAGTGGGACCGCAGCAGCAGGAAAAAAAACAAAAAACAGTACACTGCTTGAATGGGTGTGTGGGAAAACAGGAAAATAGAGTACATGTTTCTGTTACTAATGATGGAATTTGTGTTGAAAATGCATGCTATCCTGATTCAGTTCAGCTGTTGTGAGGCCACAGGTAATATTACACTCTTCATTGTCTTTCCTTTTTTTTTTATATCTAGCTCTTATGAGGCACCAGCTTTTTTTTCCCCTCTGGTAATTTTTTGTGGCAATACAGAGAGGAGTAAAAATCCCTCTTAATGCAGTTCAGCAGTGCCGTAAATCACAAAATGCTCCAAACTAGCAACATTACAGGCTTCATGGAGGTAGGATTTACAGCATGACTAAATTAGAATTTTAAGCTGGTTGTACTTTGTCTTACAATGCTATATGCATCAGTCACGGCTGTGCATTACCCTGCGATATAACATGAACAGTATAGACAAATTTTATTTATTTATTTATTTATTTGAATTCCAAAGATTTTACCGTGATATTTATTGCATTATATTTATTCATTTAATGTGTCATTTAAAGTGGCTGTAATAGACCACTCAGTCAAGAGGACTTTATGGGAGTGCAAAATTTACAGCTTACTTTTCTAAATGTGATGAAGAACTCTGATTTGTCAGGTAGTTAACTGACAGAGCAGATATTCCCATTTAGATATATTACCTCTAAACAGTTTCTCAATTAACTCTCTGAAAAATACACTTGATATGAGAGCCCGGCTGATATAGGATTCTCAAGACTGATATCGATATTAAGCAATTTAAAAATCCCATTATATCATTCCATATTTTTTCATGTGAAGCTATTCATAAGTCATTACTAAGATAATATAACAGTGCAGTTTTAAAAAATAACCTTAGTGTCACAACAAGTCGTGGGTTAATTAATTATGCTGTACTCAGCTGGTTGTTGCGTTTGTGGCCACACCTTTTCTTCCTTTGTTGAGCATAACAAGTCATAACCACTACGCCAAAGAAAAGCAATTCTGACGTACGTTGTAAATGGGCATGTTGACATGCAATTATGCGTGATTGTGGATGATCGTCCCACTTACCGCTCCTGTACTAACGTGTATAATAACATATAATGATAAAAGACGAGGACCCCTGTGCTGAGACTCTGGAGAATCTTAATGCTTATTTATTTGTAGATAAGGGGCAGGGTTGGTAAAACAAAAAAAAATAACTGAAACAGCCCTGGTGAAACAGTACAAACAAAACACACCAGAGACATACTTTTACTCAAGGGGTGGGCTGCAGAACCAACAGCTGGTGCTGTGTTCACAGGCAATAAAACCCAACGCAGAGTATTCTAAAGCGATAACACAGAGGGTTACATTCAGGGCATCACTCAGGTGGATAAGATGGTACTGATGGATCAATTTGTCTACTGATTGGCTACACTGACCTGTGCCCCCCCCCCAAGAGGGAATGTTGCCAAGAACAAAAAACTAGAAAGCTCCAGTGACCCTCTGGGAGTCTGCAGTCTGATCAACACCATGGCCAACGCTCATAACATGTTTTCATTTCCTTATATAAGTGAGATGGAAAACATGGCACAATGTTTGTGTTTGGGCTCAAATGTGTGCCCATTTATTCTCCTTTGTGCCTTGAAATATCTGTAGTACCTGAATACTGATGTAGATAGATATTAACAGATGGGTCTCGGGGAAGATTCACATTTTATGTTTTGAATTCATGTTTTATGGTAAAAATTGCAAACAAACAAACCACCCCGTGTCCTCCCTCCCATGTAATAGAAGGTAAGCCAGTTGGTAATCTAAATATTTCTTAATGTCACAAAATCCTGTGCAGCCCAAAACAAAACAAAATGTCAAACTGTTTAGTAATACTGTCTGACTTTCCAGCTCTGTCTGTGGCACTCCATAGTCCTTGTGTTTCTTGTAGATGATGCAGACCTTTAAAACTGGTCAGGTCACATTGTTTTTGTTTTGTTTTTTGAAAAAAAAAAAAAAAAGGCCAAATCATTTCCTAAAATAGCTAGGTACTGCATTTTTGAGCAATTACAGCAACAGAGTTTATTATAATGAAGCAAGCAAGCATTAATGTGGCTTATTTTGTTGGGTTATTTTTTTCCACCAGAACAGGCTTAATACACGTTGGTACTTACTTGGCAGGTCTCTGGAAATCTATTCTCTAACACAATTTTTCCAAAGATATTCCTTAACTTAGTATTCTGATAAAGGTTATGAGTATTGGTCCAAAATTTCCCTGAAGTGACCCTTCATGCATTGTCAGAAGAAACCACTCTGATCAGGATAGAAATTTTCATCAAAGTAAAGGTGATCACCCAGCCCTGTACTGATTCGCAGTGACCCTTGCAGTGACCTCTCGCTCCCTCAGACACACACTATAACAAAGTTAATGGATTCATCATTGTAGAGATCAAGGTTGTTTTTCCTTTAGTTTGTGATCAGAGACATCAAAGCTCTGTTTTATGTTATGGGATTTGATTTATAGATCTATAGAAAATCTCTAGTCTAATCCTTAAAAATAAAGATGCACTGCTTCAAAATGTAAATGTGTCTGTTATCTGCGACATAGATTCAATCAATGAAACCAAAATAAATGGGGAAAAATTGTTATAAGAGGGAGTGTTCCACAATGAGACAAGGAAAGAGAGCAAATAAAGCAAAAATATGATGATTGTTATCTGCCAATAAAACATTAAAACTAATGATGATCTTTAATGATTACTGTAAAGCTTGTGCTCTCAAGGATTAGGCACTTCAAATATTTTTAGTCTTCACTTGCTGCAGAAGCTAAATTAATGGCTCTGAAAATACCCACATTAACATTATTAAGTTTATCTCTATAGCAGGAAGTGAGTGTTGTATAGGCACCTGCATCTCACAGTACGTAGCTCTTCTTCTATCACTTGCCTCGCTCATTACAGACATTTTAGTATTAAACATCCCTATCAGCTCTGCTTCACAGGGAGTGAGAGTCTCACAGAATTTGTTTGAGGTTAAAGTATGACACTTGAGCTGCCTCTCCACTGGTGGGGAGCTTTGCAGTGTCCCTGTGGCAGCTGTGCAAAAACCACATGGGGCATGCTGCAGAATTATCAGTGTCCTGAGAGGGTTAGACTGCTTAGTGTGATCAAAGGATAAGGAGGACATGAGTGACTGAAGAAAAAAAGTGAGACTTGTCTTTTATCTGGGAATGAAGGAGATGTAAAACTGATATTGATTAATGTTGAGAGAAGAGGGGAGGTAGAGCAGGGACCCATTTCGCTGGCTGTGTGTTTCACCTCTGTATTAACGATGTGAGCGGAACAGCACAGAAAAAGTAATGCAGATAAACCAAGCATGTGCTCTCACATCCAGCCATCTATTTTTATACTGCTCACCCTAAACAGGGTTATAGGGGGACGAGAGGGTTTTTCCAGCCTTCTCTGGGTAAGAGATGGGGAATATATTGGACAGCTTGCCATTTTATTACAGAAAAAATATGTAAAAAGTAATTGAATTCAAAATGGAAATAGATTTAAATTATTTTAGGAAACAGAAAATCTCTGATCAATGGAGTGATGGAGAGTTTAAATAGTGAACATTTTCTGTAAATTCAATTTAAAGCCTACACTTGAGTTGAGTCCAAGCATGAGCACATGAAAATAAAATAATAACTATTAACCAGCAAATAGTCTAATTAGTTAGAATGCTGGCTGGGGTAGGTTTTGAAATCTGTTTGCTAACATGATGTAACCACATAGGTTCTTTACATATACACTGATTGGCCACTTTATTAGGTACACTTGGACTGGACTCCGCTTCAGCCTAACCCAGGCCAACTCCAGTCCAGTTGGACTGGGTTTTGCCTTAATTCTTCGTATTCAACAAGGTGACAGGAAACATTGCTCTGGGATTCTGGTCCATATTGACATAATAGTGTCACACAGTTGCTGCAGATTTGTCAACTGCACATGCATGCAGCAAATCTTTGTTTCACCACATCCCAAAAGTGCTCTATTAGATTAGATCTAGAGACTCTGGAGGCCTTTTGAGGACAGTGGATTCATTGTCATGTTCAAGAGACCGGTTTGAGATGAGCTTTGGGACATAGCACATTATGCAACTGCAAGCAGCCATCAGAAGATGGGTAGACTGTGGTCATAATGGGATAAACACGGACAATATTCAGGAAGGCTGTGGGGTTTAAACATTGTTCAGTTGGTTCTGACGGGCTCAAAAGGTACCATTTGTTGGTTACATTGTTGGTTATTACATTATTGTTATTTATCAATGGCTTTATGGGCGATAAAACCAGCTGTGAAACGTTTACTGAACATTAATACAATATATTTTATCTTGTAAAATTATTTTTTAAAATCAGTGTTAATATTGAAATTACATTAGCTTAAAGTAGTGTTTTAATTATATGCTTCAATAACTAATTTTACATTGACAATCTAGTACCACAAAATGTAAAATTGTTTCTTTTTTTATTATTAATCCAATAACAGTTTTTTTAAAAAAAAATATGATATCTATTTGTTATTGTTTTTGATACAGTTTAAATTACTATTTCTGTTTGACTGAAAGCATACACGCAACAGCAATGTTTCTGGAATTCTTATTTTTAGTCCTAATACATGAATTGAGACTTTAGCTATACAATCACGTATAGGGATGTAAAGTGAAATTCACAGAAAATGCGAAATGAAGGCGCATGACACATGTCAGCAGCGTCAGATTAACTTAAAAGATGGTCCAAATGCCTCAGTGGACTGGATGGCCTGCAGCCGGTCGTAAGCTGAAAAATAGGTCAAAGGTTTTGTGCCCACACTGTCTGTCACATAATGTCTTGTGTTTCACCTCAGTGGAAGACACCCACACTCAGCTTCTGCTTTGCTTAATCTAAATGGATTTCTCTGAAAGCAAAACGCCAACTTGGAAAAGTTGTGCGAGAGTGCCAAAATGCCAATGAGGAGTTAGCTACAAAGACAGACAGCGGGAAAAAGGGAAACTGTCTTATGGAGAAGAGACAATACAAAGTTAGTGTGGGTGGCCTGCCAAGACTGAGAGAGAAATATTACTCTCACACCCACTCTGGCTCACAGGATTCCCCACGGCATAAGCATGGCGGCCAAACTGTGACAATTTCTGTCCAATCAAGGCCCTGTGGCCCTTAATTACTGAGCCGTAACCTCCAACAATAATTCATGCATTTTCAAAAGCTCATGAGATAATCTGAGACTTAAAACCCCTCTGGTCTGCAGTGAGGAACTGGAGATCTAGCAAATGAAAGATGGCTAACAGAAGGAGACCTTTGCTGATTTGGAGGCTAGCACTCTTTCAGATTGAAGTAGCTGCCGAAAATAGCTTGCACCTCAAGGGGATAGTTGTTGCATGATAATGTTTAGGAAAAAGTTTAGTTATGAAAGTTGAATATCGGCATGTCCAAAAATATCAGATAACCACATACTCACAAAAAACATTTCTAGCTTGTATACTGTTAAGGTTTGTTAAAGTGGCTTTTAATATTGATTTTGCTCTTTTGTAGTTCATAACTTCATGTCAGTTCTGACAGTATAATGTCTTTTTACACAAATTGTTATTAGTCTGTGTCGGAGGGTTAAGCCACATTTGTTTGAACAATTATATGAAGGGAGGCACCAACTGTGAAATTTTCTACCAATACCAATGTTTTATATGAAAAAAAAAATATTGTTATTTTTCATGTTTAAGAAACTTTTTCTTTTCTTTGAGCAATTAGTGCAGCAAAATTGAAGATAGAAAAACACCCAAAAAATTGTCAGCAGAAAACAACTTCTTACTTGCTGATAGTACTGATGACAGTACATTATATTGCATCATATCATTTAATTATTCACAATATGAGACCTATTTAAGAACAATTCATGATATATTTAATTGAAATTTAATGTATGTACAAAATAATTTATATAAAATACAGTTTTAGTAGCTTTTAAACTATAAATATAATAATTGTGGTTAAATTATGTGGTTTCCGCAGAGATAAGACAAGCAGTAATTATGTAATATTAAGGTAATTATACACTTCATGTACATGTTTTCTGGAATCAAGGCAAAGGTAAGCTATATGGATAAAAGTACTGGGCCACCTACACATTATACTTACAGGAGCTGCTCACCCATGGAAACCCATGTCGTGAAGCTCCCAGTGCACAGTTTTTGGGCATCAGGAGATTTGGAACTCAGTTACTGAGTCAGCAGGACACTGGGCACATTTGCACACTATGTGCCTCAGTCACTTGGTTGTGACTCTCCTCTGCAGCTTTGCATGATTTGCCATTATATGACTAGGCTGCAATTGTTCCTTTAAACTTCCCCTTTGTAATAAAACCACTTGCATAGATCATGGAATAAATTTTGTGAATTTAACTTGTTGTATTTGTGGCATCCTATTAGAGTACTACATTCAGATTAAGTGAGCTTTTTTTTTTAAAAAAAAAACAACAACATTATTTCACAAATGTTTGTAAAAGATGACTACATGCTTAGGTGCTTGATTTTACGTCCATGGCAATGGGACTGAAAACACCTCAATTCAAAAATTAAGAGGTGTTTACTATAATGCAGGTCTGTCCATTTTTGTTTTTGAAAATCATTCACCACATTACAGTAAACTCTACTTTTAAATAGAGTCAGGGTTTGGCATGGCTTAGATTTTGATTTAGTTACTCTCGGTAGTGTGGCAAAATAGGTATAACTTATTTTTTGTCATGTTTGTCATCATGACTCTAGTTTACATTAACCAAAAATTTAACCAAATATGTACTTACTGACTTACTTATTTTGGTAAATATAGCATCAAGTATTTTTTTTTTCAATCAACAGTATGGCAATAATTGTGTGAATATCAGCAGCTTAGTCCATGCTTTGTGCTTATTAACTTGTAAAGCCTAATTGAATTCTATGCAGCTCTATCATTAGCTTATCCCTAGTAATTACTCTATTGTAAATCTTAATTGAACACACCTGCTTTTAATAATGGCTAATGCACATACAGCAGATTTACA
Source organism: Tylochromis polylepis (assembly GCA_015107715.1). Taxonomy (NCBI): domain Eukaryota; kingdom Metazoa; phylum Chordata; class Actinopteri; order Cichliformes; family Cichlidae; genus Tylochromis; species Tylochromis polylepis. The sequence goes on along the minus strand of VVHJ01044256.1, from coordinate 24,884 downwards.
TAGAAACAGCTTTAAGACTTCAGGCTTGTGAGCAGACAGCCAAAGTTAGGATTGGCACGTTGTATCTCCTTAGACCCCACCTCCTCACAGCAATTAACAATCACAAAAACCTCTGGAACAACCTGAGCCAGGATTAATAAACTCCTATCACGAGTTATTACATTGAGCCCATAAGGGGATTATCCCTGTCCTGTGAATGGATGTCTCTATTTCCTGCTTCTTTGGGTCTTCTAAATTGAACCAGGCAATAAATACTGAATTCACAGTTGGACACTCAGTCAAGAAGGTAAGGAATAAAAAAAAAAAACTGATAAAATTGGAAGAACTATTTAAAGCACCTAATGGAAAACAGCATGAGGCACATTGTTAATAGTTGTAGAATAGACATGCAGGGCCAAAATGTAATGCTTACAAAATCACACAGAGGGAACTCTACTATTCCTTCTGAAGATATAAGAAAGACTCTTCATTTTTAACAGATGAGATTTCCCAGAGGAGAAGACCTTGCACTCCAGATATTAGAATTGATTTGGTCCTGTGCAGCGATCCAGATATTTACTTTCTAGCTAATTGCAAGAGGCAATACCATTCAGTACATAAAGAATAAGACTCACTGAGGAGCAATGCATTTTCTTCCGTCTTTTGGACTGATGCCACACCCTTCATTTAAAAGGTTTAGTTCATTCTAAGTTGTGTGAACATGATTGTGTTATCCAAAAGCTGACATCCAGAGTGGGGATGAGACAGAAGAGAAGTGTTGAGAAGATAAGTTTTCCCGACTATTGGCACACATCAGCAGTATCTTCATTAGGTTACTTTATAAATTAGTTTCAAGATGGATTGTTTTTTTGCTATAATTGTGCATATTAATTGTCTAGAACAGGCAGTGAATATGCTGCTTTATCATCAGCCTTCTTCAAACAAGTGTCAGAGACAAACTCACAAGTAGATAATTCTTTAAGCTGGATCCACTTATGGAAACCACTCATGCCTTTAAATGAATACAATTTTCTTAATTGCATGATGTGGCTGATAGAGCTACAGATTTTTTGCCTGATTGAGCCGTTTAAATCCACTTGTAAAATCTTTTTCTGTCTCAAACACGATTGCTTGACTACATGGACACAAATGCTGGACACAACCTCGTACTTGACATGGTGACCAAACCAATTGAATGACCGCAGATCATTATATATATATCACTTACCATGATTTGAATTATTTCATAAATTCCTTTAACCAATTTATATTTATAAAATCACACACATATCTGGTAGTTAATGGATATGATTCATCTAATTTGCATGTGTCTATGTCTTTCAGATCAGGAGCGAATAGGAAAGGACTCGCAATATGAGCAGGAGGGAAAGGTACAGTTTGTTATTGATGCCGTCTATGCAATGGCTCATGCCTTGCACAACATGCACCAGGAGCTCTGCCCAGGCAAGGTTGGTCTCTGCGCTAAAATGGACCCCATAAATGGCACTCATCTGCTGAAGCATATTCGTCGTCTCAACTTTTCAGGTCAGTTATAGATACTCAAATGTACGCTTTTAGGATCATTCGGGATTACTTTTGAAATGACAACATCTTATGTCAGTTAAAGTTTGTTAGAAATATTTTTTAGAATAATTTTCATGCATCAGTGATGTTACATGGGATGTCTAAGTAGGCATAGACAGGGCCCTTTTTGGCAGCTGTCATTCTCGTATTTAAGTGGCACATTGTGTTACCAAATGAAAGTTTTTATGGTAAAAGGCTAACTCATAATTAGAAAAGCCTTTTTGAAAAACCCTTGTGGCAGAGCTGAAAGGGTTTTTGAGAAACATCTGGTTTTAGAGAAACATCTGTTTTTTGAGAAACAAATGCTTCAATGGTCCTCAACCGGCTGCTTATTAAATGGTTAAAAAAAAAAAGAAAAGAAAAGGGGAAAAAAGTGGTATGGAGAGAATGGACAGATCAATCCAGGTTTGATGTCTTTTGATAAAAAATGTTGAGGAGTACTTGACTCCATCTGTCAAGCATGGTGGAGATATGGTGCTTCAGGGTGTTGGGGTGATAGTAGAGAGAGATATTTAAAGTACATAATAAAATACATCTATAACAACGAAGGATATCATTCCCTTTTTTTTTTTAAAGCCATGCAAACGATTCCAACTTGCAGGAGGTGCTTAACAAAGCATGTACTGCATTTACGTTCTTCAGACTGCCAGAGGTCTGTGACGCTGTGAATGCTGCAAAGAGATGATTCTTCTCTTCTTTCAAGGGCAGAACAATGTCTTATATATGTCTTCAATATATTTCCTACTGACTTTGTAGGAAATTGAATGCATACAACTATGATTTTTTTCATGTGACATGTGAATTTATAAGGTTGAAAATCTTTTTTTTTTCTTCTTTTTTTTTAAGGTTGAAAATCTTAAACATTTTAATAAATATGTAAGTAGCAATTTATGGGCTGTGAAAAGATGCAAGCAATATAGGATTACAAACATACATTGCTTATAGAAGTTATAGCCAAGTTCAATAGGTCCGCGTTTGAGGGTTAAAATGGTACTTGACTGTGACATTATTAGAATGATTTTTTTGCCACAACCATACAGTTTGAAGAACATTGTCTTGCATTGCAATGTCATTTATGGCTCCTAACACAGCACACAACTTACTTTTCCCCCTCTACTATATAACCTATTTTCCAACTCTCCATGTAGCATTACATTAAACCCAGTTATCAGTCAAGTTCACATTCATGACTGGCATATTAATAATTGACTGCTTTCACACAAAGAGCAGTGATCCAGAGTTTCATTATATAGACAGCCTTTTTAAAGCAAAGCTATTCAATGCAATTAAAATTCTTTTATAGAGACTTGAGTATGCAGTGTTTGTACAGATAAATTATTCATTTGAACTCATGCTCTTCAAGCTAATTTGTCATTTTAATATCTAGTTATTACACTGGCAGAATGTCAATTTAATGTTTAATTCACATTTGGTAAATAAATTCATATTTTTAATTTCAAAATAATTTGATTGGGGGATTCTGCAAGTTTTGGTATCGTTAAACCTGCTTTTGAACATACTGTCAGCATCTTGGATTATGACATAGTCTTTAGCCACATTGCCCAAAGTCCGTTTTAATTGCATTGTTAAATCCATGTTTACAAGCTTGAAACAACCTACTCATAAAAAATAGCACTAGAGCACTACTAGATTGCCACGTAGACCCCAAGTGTGGCAATAAATGGGGACACATTTTTTTTTATTGTCCTAAAAAGCTTTTACTTAAGTGATCTCAGTAATCACTACTGACTTCTGTGCTGAGTTATCTGGGCCAAAATCTTGCTTGTTAGAGTAAAGCAGTGTAACCTCCTGAAATCTGCTACCAATATTACAATGCCATTGTTGATGAAATGAAATCATAACTGAGCACATTTATGTCACTGATGGACATAAAGCTAGTTCCTTTTAATTGATCAGCAGGAGTCAGTGGCTTTTAGGGAACAAGCATCATGCCTGCGTCACTATTACCAAACCAGGACTGTGTACAGAATTCAGTGAAATTTAATAATTCTAACTTTGGCAAATATAGTACTGTGCAAAAGTCTCAAGTCACCCCCCGTTTCTTTTTTTTAAAATTGTTTTGCTTTCAAGGACATAGACTTTCTTGTAATTCGTTAACGTGGTTCTGAGCAATAGTTCTCCAGGTGTTCTTGAGGTCTATCAAAGTGTGGGAGTTTTTTTTAAAGTTATTTTTAAATCATTCAAACACTGAAAATAAGTCATTAGCTGAAAACTTGGCATGGTGCCCAGTGTGTCCTTAAAAAAAAATGTGGAAACTGGACAAATAGATGACAAAAGAAGTGGTAGGCCTGAAGAAAAACGATCTACAGCAGATGCACTGTATCTGAAACTTGTGTCCTTAACAAATTGGGAAAAAATCCAACAAAGATGTGACACAGGACCTGAGAAACGCATCTGGCCCTTGAGTTGATCCATCGATTTTTTTTTTTCACCGAAGCCTAATCAGAAATGGTCTCAGTGGAAGGGTGGCTATCAAGAAGCCTTTCTTAAGGAGGAGAAACAGGGAGAAAAGGCTGAGGCATGTCAAGTCACACAAGAACTGGACTGGAAATCGGTGGCTACGAGTCTTATGGAGGGATGCATCCAAATGTAATATTTTTAATCCAAATCATTATCAATATGTACTGAGGAGGTTAGGAGAGAGGTACATCACTGAGTGTCTGCAGCTATCTGTAAAAGATGGTGAAGGTTCTGTAATGGTTTGGAACTGCATTTCAGTAAGTGGTGTTGGGGATCCTGTCAAAATTAATGGAATTATAAATGCAGTCACATTTTGATCCACCAGGCAATACTGTCTGCAAAGAATCTGATTGGGAGTGACTTAATTTGTAGATAGACAGATAGATAGAATAGTTTATTTCGAACGTTTAAATATAACTAAAATTACAAGAGAAGTTTTCATGAATATCTCTATGTCTACACAATGTTTACGCTCGAAAACTTTTTCAGCATACCAATGATTCCGGTGCAATAAAAGCAACTTCGATACAAAACACACACAATGGACGCTATCACTCATGGATTAGCCTCCCCAGAGCCGGGACCTCAGAATTGTGGAAGCAGTGTGGGTTCATGTTGAAAGAGAACAAACGGCAGCCAATTCCTGAGGACTACTTAAAGAAATTTCAAGACAGCTTGCCTAAGAGAATTCAGGCTGTGTTGAAGAAGCTCATTAGAATTGTACACACTCTGTCTTTGCCTTAAATACAGTATATCTGGAGTACAAGGCCTTCTCCTCTGGCAAATACAGTAAGAAATGAGTGTTGATTCAAGAGTTTTGCACAATAGGAACCTTTTTTTTAATCTTATTACATAATTCCTCAACACAATATTTAGCATCAGTTCAGCTCTTTTCATCCTATTTATGATATATCGATGTAAAGTACTGATTACAATCTCCTGGCTTAGTAGTAAATCAGGTGCCCTTAGCACTGCTCTGCACCAGCTGAGCTGCTCAGGATCCAATAATGTGAGAGAAAAACAACTTGCAACATGCAGTATGTTGTTGAAAGTGGTTCTCATGATCTGATGTAAAACAGCTTCTGTAGTTTTCTTTTCACCCCAGACAAAAAGGTTCTGATAGTTTCTGTCCAGACAAATCATGTTTATGTCATTGTCTAGGCAGTGATGTGCAAGTTTTCCAATCTCATATGGTGTATGTAGACCACTGAGCCTGGAGGTTCAAAGGCAACCACTCTTGAATTTCATGCAACTTCTGTTTCTCCCTTTTAGAGCTGATGTTTGGATGCTCCTATAAGAAATGAACATTTCAACCACGGGAAACAAGAAATCAAAATAAAATTGACATATAAGAACTGTATGATGCAATAGCATGTTAGTAATGTGTGTGGATTATAAATGAATCCACAATCATTTCAAACATTTCTTTAATTGGGCTGTTTGTAAAGTAATGATTGAGTGGTGCTCTCTATAAAGTGGTTTCAACAGGGTTTTTAGCCCGTGAGCAGGGACAGAAAACTCCTGTGCAGTAAGCACTTTTGAGCTGAATTTTGTTCTTAGCAGGCAGACTATATTCACACCATCAGACCAGAGGGGTTGCCTCGAGGTTACACTACACTTCATCTAATTGCATCAGCTCACAGTAGTATATTGAACTTGTCCAGATACATAAAACAGCCCAACAGCTGAGACTGTACTTACTGGCCAGTGTACAAAAACTTCAAAGATAATATTTATCTCTGTGTTGTGATATTAGTATGTTACTCAGCAGTAAATACACTGAGCAGTTGTCCTGTTTCTTCCTACAAATTGACAGAAATGTATGTAAAAGTAGGTCATTCTTTGTTGTGATGAATCATTCTTGAGGCCGAGCCAGCAACGATCTATTGTTACACATTTCTGTTTATTGTAAGCAGTTTCAGCAGACATCTTCTAAAAATAATTCTAATTTCTTCCTCTGCAGACCTGCATAGTTGAGCAAATGTGCTCTGTCTTACATTACAGATGTTGATACTGGTAATGGTAAACAAGTTCCTTTTAAATACAAAGATGTACTCAACGTTCTGCTCCTCATGTGCCACAAAAATAAATAAATGCATCAATATCTCATCAGACTGTCATGGGCTCAACAAGGGACACAGTAGCTGATGACAGATAACCTTTTAGAAAATATTAAAAGAAAAGTCAAAAAACATTTACTTCCATTGGTCTGTGGTGTTTGTGCTTTCTCAAAAAAAAGCTTTTATTCTTTTGTATTTTCCACACAGATGTATCTGGGGATATAACTGTGCTTCCTCTTTTGTAAATCACCAACTTCACAAGTGCTGATTATTGGTTCATTCAGCAGCAGCTGGAGCTGCAGCCCACAAAGGGAAAGAATCAAACACCTTCAATCTATCTTTATGCACTGTTTGACACTTTAAAGCATTCCTTTTCTTGCTCCTTCTCAGCAATGCATGTGTCTAATGGTTGTTGAGACTTCAGTGAGCCACAGTTGAATGGAGCTTCCTGTCAGTGTTTCATGGCTCTTGCAATCACATCAGGGGGAGGTATTTTTGTTTTACCTCTGACTGAAAAACAGTGGCCTTTCCACTGTCTTTCTCACCAGGGACAGCAGGTATGAGTGTGGAATAAAGGCATGCTCTCAGGTTTTTCCATTTTTCCGCACTTCTCTTTCTTCTCAAGGATGTGCGAAATCTTCATTGTCGCATAGCACAAAAGCTAATTCTATCCTGACATTTTTTTTGCATGTGCAGTATGTCTTTTTTTGTTTTTGTTTTTGTATTCAGCATCATACTCAATCATGTTATTCACAAAACATCCCCGGTATCTAGTAGGAATAGACATTATCTTAAAAAAGATCTATTTATCATTCTCTACTATCAACTTCTGTCACCTCAGAAGACCAGTGTATCCTGTTGTTTACAGAGTCGGTGTCTAGTACAGAAGCTATAACAGTACAGCGAATGTTGAAATACCAGCTGGGGCTATTATTTAGCTTTATTTGAAACAACTTTAATTCTACCAGAAATAAGCCTTTTTTTTATGCTAGTGCTTGTAATGGTTTGATGAACTGCTCTCATTTTAAAATCCTATTCAGAGTGACTGTAGGAGGTGTGACCTCGTGGCTATGTAGTGTTGCAGGTAATGTGGGAACACAGAGAGAATGACTGACCACCACTCGGTGTAGTGTGGACAGCGTCAAAGAGCTCGTAGTCAGAGCTAACCAGGCATGAGAAGCTACTGTCAGACTGTGTTTCTCCTCTGGAAGGATGGAGAGTGTGGTGGAGCTTTGTCAGCCAATGGAAACACATTTAAAGTCCTTTGAGAGTGTTCCTGTGCAAGCACCTGAGTTGTACTATAGCTGAACTGCTTTTCAGACTAGAGTGGCTTGTCTGTGTTCTTGTTTGTAAGGCAGTGTCAGTACATGGCCACATAACACAATTTTGTCTCTTCATCAGCCCTAAATAATTTGTTAAGTGTTGGAAGTGCAGTGTTTACTTGTGTTTTTCTGGGAAGAACTGCTGAGTCAGCAGAAGACAATAAACTGAACAAACGAGTTTTAGAGCAGCGGGGTGTGGCAGTGGAAAGCTGGAAGATGTTGCTTGGAAACACAGACAGAGGAGAGACTTTTATACTCGTGAAGAGAATCTCTGAAGTTGCTTTGCACTGATGACTTTTCATTGGGAAAGTTTTGAAGTAGGATTCAAAAACACTTCTCATCATTCCATATGAAAGCACTGTTTTCATTCACTTACTATTCTAGTGAGTGTTTTGGGGTCTTTTGCATCTTTCTGAGCATGGATTAAATGAGTCAGTACAACAAAGGCAACACTTGCAGCACACTGAAAGCTCAAAAGGTATATTCATCCTTTTACATGAATTTGAAACAGCTGCACGTCAGGTTGTATTGAAAGTAATTTACGGTGCTCCCAAATAAGGCAGAGACAGACTAAATGAAAGCTGTGTTTCTGTTTTATAAAGAGAAAGTGTTTTTAGAACTGTAGAGTGTGCCATAGCTGCTGTTGTACTGATGAAATTAGTGCTGTGAGATTCCACATTATGCTAAATTTACCATGCTAGCTTTAACATTACTGTTTTTTTTCTCCTCTTGGATGCTTTTTACATGTCCTTCATTTGTTTGTGTTGGGTATTATTTAAATACCGGCTTTTATCTGACATTTTGCAGTATTTTAAAATATCTACACTCTCTTAGTAGACCCAAAACCCACATGTGTTGTGGTGATTTGAGTATACATTTTCACATATTATAGGATTTTTAAAAGCAACCACTTGCATGCTTTCAGAACATTTTAGGGCCAGTTTGAGAGTACTTGTAGATAGTGAAGAGTGTATACTCTATGATTGAGCAATCATGTAAAGGTCATGCCTGTGACTGAATGGCTTAAAGAGTGAAAGTGGATCCATGCCAAATTCAACATTATGTGTCTGGGTACAGGTCATTAAGAGTTAATGACCAGCTGTCATGTTGTTGTCATTCACTGAGGTGTTCTGGTTGTGCATCGATGCAGAACAAGCACGTGCTGGATTAATGATCATATCCTGGCAATTATTAAGGAGTTTATGTATACATTTACTCGGGATTGTAACAACAGTGCAAGAGAGAAAGGGGTCAAAATCATTAAATATTACATATAATTACAAGCACCTCATTAACCCCAAACGAGCAGCCTGAGGCACACACTTGTGCTACCCCAGGCTACCCTACCACATTAGTGCACAGCACAATGGAGCCATGGCACAGTCCTCTGTGCAAGTCATTATTTCCTTGACTTGAGAGTTGACTATTTAGACAAGCAGTGATATGGCACGATAAATCTAATTTCTTAGCTGCAACTGAAAATTGACCATAGTGCCGCAAAATGAACTACAATCCTGCACACTTAAGATTGTATATCCCCATTTTGCTTCAATGTCGTTTCATTACAGAAGAACAAGTGGCCAATAATTTATTAAATTTTGTCGATATGTGCCAGCTGTGCCAGTCCCAAAATATTTGCCCCTCCATACTGCATTATTCTAAAAATCCTATGTCTAGTTAGCATTTAGGAAGCTAGTGTTATATCATGTGATAGCAAGGTCTGAGCTTTTGACTGGGTCAGCACCTTGATTCTTTTCTTTTTCACCCATTCTGTTGTAGATTTGCTCGTGTGCTTGGAATCATTGCGCTGTTGTTTGGCCCATTTTTCAACAAGCTTTGGCTGTCGGACAGACGACCTCACATTTGACTCTGGAATATTTTCACATATAGATGAGTCCAGTCGACTCAGTGTCTGCAAGGTGCACAGGTCCTGTGGCTGAAAAACAACCCTGTATTATCACCACCGTGCTTGACAGCTAGTATGATGTGTTTGTTCTGATATTTGTTTGGTTTTCAGCAAATGTGGTGCTGTACATTATGGCCAACCATCTCTACTATGAACCCACCTGTCTAAAGGAGTTGGTTAGGTGCAGCTTTACAAATCTAAGCTGTGCTGCTGTGTTCTTTATAGAGAAAAGAGTTTTTCTCCTGGCAACCCTTGTTATTACTTGCCTCAGTCTTTTTCTAATTGTACTGTTATGAAGCTTTTATAGAGTTGGTCATACTTGCTGATGATCAGTTAATCAGCTGCTTTTGATTAGCACCCAGCTGCTTCTTACTCTTTTAATTCCAATAGAGGAAGCAAGGGTGTACTTAGTTTATCGCAGGACTTCATAGTCCTCACATTTGACTCCTCACATTAGTTTCTTGAATTGTCCAGATTTCCAATATTAAATGTTACATGGTGTGAAAATGCTTTAAGTGTCAAGATCCAAAGTATTCAACTGTACAAACACTGTTCTTGCTGATGTCTCTTTTAGTGCGTCTAACCACATTGCTCCATGCAATTCAAAGTCAGTGTAGCACAAGGAACTTTGGGCTTAATGCACCCTGTCTCTACTTGAGATAGTTACTTATGTGTCTCACATACATACTAAAACCAACATCACTGTTTTTATATTTATAATGACCCAAGAGAAAAATAAAGAATATTCCATTTAAATGTTATTACAAAAACATGCATAAATAAAATCACTGCAGAACTGCTTTGTTTTTTTTTATATGTGCATAAAAAAGAAGATTAACAATAGCTCAGAGACTCAATAAGAGACCAGTCAGTCTATGAAAGGATTGAATTTGCAAAGCAAGCATAACCAAAAGGCCCACGAGGCTTTACATACAACTATATCAGACGTGTTGCCATATCATTCTCTTAAAGCCACCAGTGACATTCATGGTCCGTTTTCTTCTTTCACTGAAGGTGTCCATAGGAGCGCTTGATCTCATAGGCTATATCCAAGCTTTTAAGGCTTTAGCTTGAGGATATGTGTTCAACCATGACAGCGTAGGCAGACAACCATGACACTGGAAGGCAGATAGCTTTAATCTTTTTTAAATTGCTCTGGACATTAGCGAAAATAAAACAAGCTCTGCATGATTAAAATCTTTGAACAAAAATGTCATAGCTTACTAACACTGGTGATGTTCTTAATATTTTTACATAAAAACTGCCTCTGCGGTTCATAAAGTCACTGTAATCCTCCCATGATCAGTAACTGCTTTGTGATGTGGGCGGCATTGTCACAAGGCTGAGTAAAACGGTAATGCCATAATCCAACATGGCTGACTCATCGAGCTGTGGATTAGGGTGCCGCTTCCCCAGAATTGAAACAAAGAGCAAGGACAAAAAAAATTCTCATCAGCAGAAAATCCATCAGCAGCAATTGGCCAGGTTTACCTTTTTCTTCTTAACTGAGATTTTAATTGTCTTTGGGAGACTTAATTTTAAGCCACAAGTGGCCTAAATTAAAATAACATAAAATAAAATAAAAAGAAGCATTTACGTCATTCTCTGGCCAAGGAAGACCGTTATATGAATACCATACTTTGATTAACATACTCATTATGGCTTATCGTAAAACAGGAACACAGGAATATTATTGAGAGTCATTATTGCAATGATAAATCATAGGACACCTTAGTTGACAGAAAAATCTGTACAAAATGGGGTCAGTACTCTATCCCTGAACTTCCTACTCAAGTCCAACTGTTTACAGCCAACTCGCTGTAAGAAGAAGGTGGGCTCTCAAGGTTTCCTGTGTGACTGAGATGCAATGGTAATGGAGTTTTCTAAATAAATAAATAAAACAAAGTGATAAAAGAGAATCTGAAAATTCAAATTAACTGTCAGATTCTCACGTATTTTTTATTTATTCTACCGTATATGGGTTTAGTTACCAGGATTGATAAGGTTGGAAAACATTTGATTAACACTACTCTGATAAACATGCACTGCTGTCTTCACTTTACTTGGTTCTTTCAGATTCTGTTTTCTTGTGTTTGAGAAGTTGGCATATCTGTCCTACCACTTTTAGCCAGTGCAAACTACAATGGATTACATGGAAAAAATAACATTTATCTTAATTAATTTCCATTCTCTGAGTCAATTTTCTTCCATTGGTAGCTGCATGTGTAGGAACGTTATGTATTCACACTTAATCCCACCTACAGCCAAGAAGAAATGTAGTGGAAGCAACTGTCAAATAGCCAAAAACTAAATAAACAGCAGTCACCATTGCTTTCAGTTACTGAACTCAGTGGAAACGTGGTCAGTAATCCAAGACTGGATGGGCTCGTTTAAAACACCTGCAGTAATTGTTGGTCTTTGATGGATCTCCACCTCCTCCACGCCCTTACTTTCCACATATCGATGAATTATCATACATTGTAAAATCACCCATGAGCACAAGAACTGAACAAATTGTAAAAAGCACACAAAGAACACAGAAAATGACTGGAACGGATACTGATGATGACTATTATTGTTCTCTTACTTAGGCATAGCTGGCAACCCAGTGCTCTTCAATGAAAACGGAGATGCCCCTGGACGCTATGAGATCTACCAATACCAGATCAGAAACCGAACAGCTGAATACAAAATTATTGGTCACTGGGCGGATCAACTCCATCTGAATGTGAGCACTGGCATTTTCTATTCTGTGTCCTCTACAACTTATGTTTATGTCAGTGTTTGCAATGAAAATCCTCTGAAAGGTTATTTCAGCTCTGCAGCTGCATGTTAGATCTCTAACCCCTCTAAACCATTTCACAGTGCTTAGTTCTATCTTCAAAGGTGTAAATATCCAGGGGGCACTTTAAATGATTAACAGAATGGACTGTGATGAAAAGAAAGCCATGGGAGCTTACGGACAGACATATTTAATATCAGACAGCAGACGGCATCACTGACTTCCAAAAACAATACTGTGGGCAGGCGGTATGATGAAGTAACAGTATTATAACAGTAAATTACATAAAAGATTCAAACAAATAATGTTTTCACAAAATGAAAAGGGGGGCCTTGGGCAGGCAAATGAGTCCAATTGAACACATGAGGCAGGCTTCACCTCTTTCAACAACATGTCCTGAAAGGAAAGAAAAGAAAGGTAAGGTGTTTGTGGGTACCTACTGTAAAATGTGCCAGGTCTGATTTTGAAAGCCAGCAGTATTTAATTAGTGTTATTTGAGTTCTCAATTAAATACACATTTAAAGACAAATTTACTGGCTTTGAATGAAATGCCACAATTGAATAAAACCAATAACATTAAAGGGAGCAGACCTTGTTTCAAATAATGAATTTAATTTATCCTCCAAAGTATGCTTAGGAAACCAGAAGATCCACAAAGGAGAATAATATCTTGAAATGAGATATATCTTTCTTCTTTGATTAATTTTTTTTTAACACAAATAATTCCCAAAGCCAAAAAAATACAGAAATGGTGCCGTCAGTTCACTGCAGCACAAACATTGACTTTCTCTTTTCTTCTCACATCTTGTCCTTCAGAAAATTTGACCTACCACTGAAAAATGTTGCTGAATGTATGAGGAATACTTCAATAGTTTGCCTTTTTTCAACTTCTCACCCAAATAAATACAGAGAACCAAACACACGGATTCTCCTTGGCCTCCAGGGGTTCTGAGGACCAATCTGGATCAATAAAGCACCCTTTTGTCTACCTGTCTCAATTGTATGCAATCTCAGATGTTTCTTCTCTCTCTCTGTCCATCCATCCCTTTCCACGTTCCTCTGCCTCCCTCATAGGTTCGTTCAATGCAGTGGCCTGGTGGTGTCCGTCAGATCCCTTCCTCAATCTGCAGCCAGCCCTGTCGGCCTGGTGAGCGCAAGAAGATTGTGAAGGGCATCCCTTGCTGTTGGCACTGCGAACGCTGTGATGGCTATCAATACCAGGCAGACACCTACACGTGTAAGATGTGTCACTTTGATTTGAGGCCCAATGAGAATCACACAGGCTGTGTTCCAATCCCCATTGTTAAGCTGGAGTGGAGCTCTCCTTGGGCAGTCATCCCTGTGTTTGTTGCAGTCATTGGCATCATGGCCACTTTGTTTGTGGTGGTCACATTCGTTCGCTACAATGACACTCCAATTGTGAAAGCATCAGGCCGGGAGCTAAGCTATGTCCTGCTAACTGGCATTTTTCTCTGCTATGCCACAACGTTCCTGATGATCTCTGCCCCTGATGTCGTAATCTGCTCCCTTCGTCGGATCTTCTTGGGTCTAGGGATGAGCATTAGTTATGCTGCTCTGCTCACCAAAACCAATCGTATTTACCGCATCTTCGAGCAGGGTAGTATGTCTGTGAGTGCGCCAAAGTTCATTTCTCCAGCCTCACAGCTAGTCATCACGTTCACCCTGGCCTCGGTGCAGCTCGTCGGGGTGTGCATCTGGTTTGTTGTGGATCCCTCCAAAGCTATTATTGACTATGAGGACCAGAGAACCTCTAACCCAGCGTTGGCTCGTGGTGTGCTCAAGTGTGACATCTCTGACCTGTCCCTCATCTGCCTGCTTGGCTATAGTATGCTGCTCATGGTCACCTGCACAGTCTATGCCATTAAAACCAGAGGGGTGCCGGAGACCTTCAATGAGGCCAAACCAATTGGTTTTACTATGTACACCACCTGCATTATTTGGCTAGCATTCATCCCAATCTTCTTTGGCACATCACAATCAACAGAAAAGGTAAGCTTATAACTAATACTGGAGTGCAATTGATATTTTTTTGTCTGTTGGTTTCTTTTAAGACATGCTTAGTTTTGTGTGGCTGCATGTCTATCTTTAGCACCTATTAGCATGGCTTTCAGACATTCTTATATTTCTTGACATTTACTTAAAAGACAAAACATAATCTCACAAATAATTGTAGTCTGGTGACCATGTAAAGCAGAAGGATGTCTTATCATAACTAACAGGTAGCGGGGTTTACAGCCTGACTTCAACCAGTCTTACCTGGTTTCCCTATTTTGCTTTAACAATTGTCTTTATCTTGTTTTAGTAGAATACTGCAATTATCAAGAAAGACATGAAACAAAGATTATAGGACAGATTTTCTCTACTGCTCTATCCAGTTAATCAACCTCTTGTGGGTGGTGGGGTGACCACTGGGTTAAGCCTTCCTGCAGTATTAAGCATTTATAATTAGATCCACCTAGGTCTGCTGAATTAAAGTGCTGTTTGAATGTTAAATATGTATCTAATTATATACTTAATATAATGACAAGGCTAAATTATGGTTCTACTCAGCTTTCTTTACTGCTGCTGTTCTGTAATTTTCAACATTTTTTGTCGTATCAGCAATTCTAAAAACCAAGAACTTAAAAAGAGGATGCTATGTATGAGACTCAGTTTGTGAATACAGAATCTGCAACGTGTACACATAAAGTAATGTAAATGTCTCTGTAATAACTCTGAAGAACACACAAACCTGTGACTCACATATATGTGACAGCTGTATGCCACAGTGCATTAGGGAACCATGAGCTGTTTAAATAAACACAAGCTCACACCCTTATTCCCATGTCAAATCAATGTGCCCGACCTCTTGAACCATAGACCTGGATTGCATTCAGTGGGAGCACTGAGGTCAAGAGGGATCCAAATGGGACATGGAAATGGAGGTTGGGCTTGGACCTCACATTCAGAGGAGAAAGTCTGGGGACAAAGCCAAAGGGGTACAACAATGACACAATAGCAATGTGTTGATCCAGTTGAAAGAGGTGTTTTGGCAGTGTAACAAAAGGGGCTCGGTGGCTACAAGAGAGGGCAGTGGTGAGGCAAAAAAACAACCAAAAAAAACCTAAAACTGGCACGGACACTATCAGCAGTGCCAGCATGGGTCTGACAGATGCAACAAATTAATCCTTACCTTCTCCCCTTTGGGATTAAACAAAACAATGCATCAAAATGCTGGCTGTGATAGTTAGTTTGGTGGGAAGAAAAGTGTGTATTGTGGCTCAGAGAGCACCCCTGCCCCCTCCCAATTTCTGTAGTTTACAGCATTGCAGAAAATCTACATATGACTGTAGCCAATTGTATTACATTAATGCAATATGTGATCAGCAGTACAATGACTTATTTTCATATGCTGCATGTTGTATTAATACTTTGAAGTCCAAACTACAGGGAATCTGCATCCTGGCTTTCTCTTACCCCATATATTAACTAGCATGAACACAAAAAGTGCAGACAACAGCATTCAGATGCTGAAAACTGAGAGACCTGTTGAGTTTCCCATATACTGCTTGATTAATCTTACATTTCCTCAGCATAGTCAAAAAAAAAAAAATCAGCTGTCATCACTATACATTTTTCATTATCATACACGTAGCATACATAGTAAAGAAGAAATGGTCCAAGTGCAAAGCCCACATTATTTTTTAATGTGAGTGTTGCACATCTGAAATCGCATGTCAACACCAGCCACGGAGATCAGCGAGTTCTTTGTTTAATCATTCCATCTCCTCTCTCAGAAGATGAAAGAGAATTATACAATCACAGAGAGATTGAACAGCTTTTTTAGAGGATGAGGTAATCCATTAGCTAGCCTGGCTTTGAATAGTAAAATAGAAGTGAAAAAAAAAATCTTTGAAGGGTATGTGAAGGCCTACTTTCTGTTCCTTTCCTCTGTACCTCAGATGAATTTAATTTACAAACCCTGAAAACTTTTCTCACCCAGTCTTAATATAAAACACTTTTCTTGATCTAAATTACATGAGTCACTTATTAATTATTATTTCCTGTGGAAAACTGTACACACCATGGCTGGAGGACAGTTTTACTTTTATCATTTAGAAAACTTTTACTTTGGCCCTGAGCTATGTTAAGGTAAAGCACAAAATGGAACACAAAATGGAAGTTTAGCTTCGGGGAAATGTCCTACATTTTTTTTCTTTCCTCATTTAAGAAAGAATAATCACATTTAATATATAGCCCAAAAGGGCCTTTGAGTGTTGAGTCTGAAAAACTTAATTTAAGTTACTCTCCAATATGGTTTGTAGCTTTGTCAGACCACGCAGCATACTGCTACTGCAAATGTGTTTTTACCAAGCACTTAGAAATGATGGGAACAAAGACTGGATGTAGCTTAATGAATCAGAATGAGTTTTGTCCCTTGAGAGCTAAGAAGGCGAGCTA
Source organism: Tylochromis polylepis (assembly GCA_015107715.1). Lineage (NCBI taxonomy): Eukaryota > Metazoa > Chordata > Actinopteri > Cichliformes > Cichlidae > Tylochromis > Tylochromis polylepis. The sequence goes on along the minus strand of VVHJ01044256.1, from coordinate 8,309 downwards.
GTATTATGATATCACCGCAGAAAAATACATCAAAGTCTTAAGAAGGCAGAGGTCAAAACAAGCTAAATTTGAGGGTATTATTATTATTATTATTATTATTACTGGAACCATGATAATTTTATCAAAATAGTCATTTTAATCCAGCTCTATTTGAAATATAAATGGAACAGTAATATTACTGCAATATCAGCAAAATTGCAAAAAAAAAGACTGATTATTAAAAATGGAGAACGTATTCATCAAAAAACAGTGAAAGTATTAAAAAGAATACTCTGTTTCATTATTTATAGGATGAAGTCATTATGTACGTGTGACACTGCAGTTGTGTGTGCACCTGTCACACCCAGGTGAGCTGTTGCACAGTGTTCTTGTTAAAGCTGATGATTTTCTAAAACAGTATTTGTGACAGAGGACCTAAATGAGTGTGTTGGAAAAAGACTTCTGCTGTCTTTGTAGTGTATCATGCAGAGAGTTAGGATGGATGGTCCATGATAGAGCATTTTGTTCAGTGACCTTCTGCTTTACACTGACTTGGAGTCAAGTTTTTTTTGTTTTGTTTTGTTTTTTTCAATTAAAGTTTCGTCCTTGAGAATGTTTTCTTCGATTCTGTTGGCATGTACTCTCCTAGAAAACCACTCCACACTGTATAAACTGCATGCAGTCTGAATGAAGACTGCTTGAAAATCTCGAGAATATTTTTGTGCACAAAACTCAGGAAAAACAGAAAAAAAGAATAATCACCTTGTTCTTGTACACAGTTGCAGTGTTGGTCCTCTATTCTATTTAAATTGACTCCAAAATACTCTAAAATTCCACATGTAGGGATGTTAATGGGCTTGATTGCACCTCTAGCCATCATAGGATTGTTGACTATCTTCCAGGTCTTAGTGCACTTAGGAGATTATGCGATCTGCCTCATCAGTGCAAACAAATATCCACCATTACCTCAACTCACCCTACCACTGCAGAGTGGTCAGAACTTTTGCAGGTGGCTTGAGTTACACTGAAAAGCTGAAGTGAAGAGAAACTGACAGGTAGGCCCCCTGTGGTGCTCTTCTGTTACCATGAAAACAGTGACACAGCTGCCGTTTACATGTTACCATTTCTGATGAATGTGCCCAAAGCCAATAAGACCTTTAATGAAACTTGTTATGCCCATTTCCAACTCCATATTTTTACTCTGTTAGAGTAATTTTGCATGATTTATGGTTCAAAATAATCTTTATCTATCATGCATGGGGTCTCTGTGCACACAATTTATCCATTGCCTAAAACAAGCTGCTTGAGCCTTTTTCTTACTCTCACTTACAGCCAACTTTGCTCTTATTTGCTGCTCCTCATAAATAGAAGATCTGAACAGCAGCTGTGTACCTGAGATGACTATCCTAAGGATACACGCTCTCATTGGCATCATACTGTACACAACCAACAGTAGGAAGACTTGTAAAAAAAAAAAAAACCTCAGCAAGCTGTCCTTATTGGTTATGAATTTGGTCATGTACAATATGACCACTCATGATTTTAACAATATGTATATTTGGAAATAAGGAAAAGGATAACAGGGCATCTTTAAATACAGGAATGTTAGATCATAAAACAGATTCAGAACCATTTTAGGAAGTGTGGACAAATAAAATGTATCTCCTGTTGGACAGTTACAAACATTGCATTTTGGAAAACTTGTTAGTTGAGCAGGAAAGTTAGCTAGTTTTGCTGTGCCAGATTTTCTTGTTGTTGTTGTTGTTGTTTTTTAAAATAAAACCCATGACTGATTTACTGAGCTGTTACATAAACAATGGTCTTATTTAAGGAATTAACATGTCAAAGCAAACACACCTCATAATCATCGTACTGTAAATGTCAGGCCGCACAAGGCTTCACAGCCCACACTGACATGTCTTTCAGAGCAATTAAATGCTCCACTTCCTTTGGGTCTTGATTTACCTTATCTAGCTGTGTACGCACTCATCACCCATTTACAGCAGGCCTCTGCCTCAGCATTACAAGCACCGTCATTTATTTGTCATCTGGTGCCAAGATACATGTAACGAATGCCATAGGAAGCTTTATTATTTAAACGAGGACATCTGGTCTATCTATGGAATGTTTATGCTACCTTCAGGAATAGATGTGACACCTGCTTACCTGGAGAAACTCTCTAAATCAGCGGCTGTCTCAAAGACACAGGCAGGAGGCGGGGCAGCAGACAATAGCATGCATGGGAATGAGGCTACAGCACAATAGGCTCAGCTCAAATTCAATCAGCCCACACAATGAGGTCCTGCCATTACAGTGCATGAATCGTCTGATGAATTGAGTGGTGTTGTGTATTTCTGTATGAGGTCTCCATCTCACTATTGGCACCGTCGGGACAAAAAAACAAAAACAAAAAACTGCCGTTAAAGTGGTAGTCAGACAAAGAAGTAGGAGTTTCAGTTCAACCAGACCAGAGTCTGGGGTGGGTTTTGTTTTTTTGTTTTTTTTGTTTTTTTTTGTTACACTGTAATCTGTGTTCATACCTGCTACCTGTTACCACCCATTCCATGTTCCTTTCTGTTCTCCCTTTGTCTTTTCTCAGTCGTAAGATAAACAGCGTTATTCACAGTAATGCACCTCAGGCTCTGTAATAAATAATGAAGATGCTACAAAGCAGAAGAAGCTAAGCAACATCTTGGACTTCAGAGAGCAGTTGTTGCATTCATCAGGCCTAAAGCACCACAGCCCTCTGCTGACCTCTGGGTGCTTTGATAATGGGTGAATAGGCCGTGAAGCTAATCATGGCCAAAGAATTGTGATCTTTATAAATGACAGTCTGCCACGAAGCTATATTATTGTGTCCCCTAAGGCTTCTATTTGTTTATTGGCTTAATTAGAGTGTAATTATAGTGAATTCTCATGCAGCAAACTCCTCTGCTTAACACTTCCATAGCATGCTGAGAAAAAACAGTGTCTTAATATAGTGAGGGAATTGTGCAAGTTTAAATAAATTTGATTGTTTACATCCTGCCTCAGAGACTCTCTTGGGTTGAATTGAAAATGCAGTCTGTTCACGTTTATTAACCGTCAAATTAATCTTATGAGTTATCACAGATGTTTTTACTCAATTTGCTATACTCACCGTAGGCCAGGGTGTGGAATTGTTTTTCTTCTTCAGGAATGAAAATAATGAAATACATTTCATATGATTACTGTAAGAAAGTGGATTATCGTTATTGGTTATCTTCATGTGTATTTTTTTTATGTGAAAATAGATTGCAGAGTTACCAACAAAAAACCAAAAATCTAATAGTCCAATACATCTTCAAGACCAAGGCAACACAGCTTCATTTACATAATTTCCTTAGGGATTATTAAAGTATTCTGATTCTGATTATGCAGTGTTTTCACAACCATGTAGAGGCCCTCTCTTACAAAAACTCTACATACTACCTATTCTGCGAAAGCATTGTATGTTAATTAACTGTAACGACTTCAGTTCAAAGGTTATGGGTATAGCAGATTGTTAAAGTTTTAAGTTTGTGTTAGCCTGGCAACTTTTGCTTACTTAGGATACATTACCATTGTTGCTCAGTTAATGCTGCATTTGCTTGATCTTTGACTTGACAGACGTTGTGCTGTATAGGAGTAAATAGGAAATCAACATTTAAATATGACCCTTATCATTTCTGTTTATGATTCTATTTTTTTTTTAACAGCCTAACTGCTGTTAGATTCCTGTGGAATGTAAGAAGCACAGTATTCAGCTGCATGTAGTATTTGTGTGACTGCCTTACACTGTGCATAAACATTTTGCAGCTTCCTTTTTTGCTTTAAAATGTTAGTTTATGAGCTTTATCTCTACGTTTACTTGCTTTAGACCTGGAGTGGCTTACTCAGAACACAGTTATGATGTGTACATCATTCTTTTAGCCAGACGTATTATCA
>VVHJ01044231.1:2117-13992 GCA_015107715.1 Tylochromis polylepis | reverse complement strand
CTGTGTTTATATTATGCTAACATAGCTGTGTAGCTAGCCAGCACGTAGCACATCATTATATACCAGCTAGTCCAACTTCAGTAACCCTACAAACATCACTGCTGTTTAGTTTCCTGTCTTCATTTATGTCTGAAGTGATAGCAGAGCTGTACGTTTTAATTTTTCAGTAATCCCTCAGTCAGAACATGGTATGTCATCTTTAGATGGAAAACTAGCGAGCTAACTCCCTGCTAACTTCTAACTCTGTTAAACTTCATAAATCCTGTTTTCATGGATGCCTGGATGTTAAACTTAACTGTTCCACCTGGTAGAGCAGCCACACTCATCATTTTATTACAGATGAAAGAATTTAGACCGTTTGTGACTCTCAGTGATGCCGCAGTGTTCGTTTGACTTTGGACCTGAAGCGGAGTTTGGACCCGGAAACGGCTAATGACGTCAGACTTAGAGACAAGATTAACATGTATGTTCTTTTTTCCAGTTGTCATGTTACACAGGAAGTGCTCTGCAAAATTAAAATTACCATAATAGTATATTTATTTTAGAAAATAAAAATTTATTATTTTAATTGCATTTCTCTGGCATCCTCCCACAATCCAAAGACATGCATTTATTGGGGTAAGGTTCATTGGTGATTCTAAATTGCACATAGGTGTGAATGTGAGTGTGAATGGTTGTCTATCTCTCTAGTTGGGATAGGCTCCAGCGCAGGAGGTGGCGAGAATGGATTCCAGGAGGTAAAACTCTTTGGTCAGTTTTGTATTTGGATAAAGTACTGAGTGAAATTATTTGTCTGCACCTTGTGTTTGTAGCATGGACCTAAAAGCAGACTTGGCGAAAAGTGAGCCATTTATTTAGGCTGCACGAAAAATACAAACAAAAGGCAGAAGAAAACTAGGACTAGAACTAAACTGGGAGAACTGAAATACTAAACACTAGGAATATACAACCTTGAGCATGGAAAAACCTGGACATGACACCAGACGAATAGACGACCTGACAAGGGATAAAAGGAAAACAGACACAATATACACACACGAGGGTGATTAGAAGTAGCGGAAACGCATGGGAACAGAGCTGGGACGAATCAGCCATAACGACACAGGGGAAGAAAAACTAAACACGCTGAACACGGGACGAGAGACTGTCAAAATAAAACAGGAAAAACACTAAGACGCAGGCTAAGACACGCGGGCTTGACCCAGGGACCGGGGGGAAGAAACAGAAGAAGAGAGACATACACAGAGGGCAAGGAGACGAAGATAACGCGACAGACTCACACAAGCAACACAGGGATGAGACGAGGACACGGGAGGAATTTCACAGACTAGAAACCATGAACTGGAAATATAAGTAAACTCAGAAAGAACTCAAGACTAAACTGTCAAACCTGAACTTAACATCTTCACAATCCCACAGAAAGAATCGCAAGAACACAATAAACTCAAACTGTTAACAGTTTCCCTGCCATCAAGTTTGTTAGCATCCACAGCAGTTAAAGCAGTATTTAACATTTTAGAGAATACACTTAGTGTACTGAGACTGCAGTTAGAAACTTTTAAGTGGTACCTTTTTCCTCAGGGGGGGTCATCACTCCAGATTGGCAAAAAATGTTTTTCAGGTGCCCTGGCGTTGGGATTAGCACTAGAGTTCGCTGGATTGTGATTAATTTGTCCTGTTTGTGAGTCTCCTTCACTTGTTATTTGGGTTTTTTTCACTCTTTTGTGCAGTGCAGCCAACCAGTGACAAGTCTTTTCTCCTGATTGTGAATTGGGGACCTTTCATGTGCCAGCAGAATCGAATATCCACTACACTATGGAAACACACGAGCTTAGTCAAGACAAATTTATACCAATTTGATTTCGTTCCTGCTGTGAACTCCTGCACACATGATTTACTCTCCTTTCCTCTTTTGTTTTCGCCTGGATCCAGACGTGAGAGTCAGAGCGGAACCAATTGACAGTTTTATCTGTGTCAGAGTATTTTTGTTGTTTGAAGTAAAGTCCTTAAGTAAGCACGTGGCACCTGTTCAAATGGATTTATTTTAAGTAACTGACCCATGGGCTTCCATTGCTCAGTGTGTTTCAGCACACAGCGTGTCACACAGCGATCATTTATAGGGGTCATCTCAACTATCTGTCTGAAAACCAGAATATGAGGCATGAGGTTAGTAAAACTGTGCAAAATGTTCTCAACTTAAAAAAAAAGAAGCTTTAATTAATCTCCAAATATTGCACCTTCTCCTCCTTTTTCTCCTCCCTGCCACAGGAGAGGAGGAGATGCTGGCTTCTTTTTCCACTATAACTGAGTTTACAGGTCGTTCCAGTGTTTATCCGTCTCACACACTCGACCAAACATCCATCCATCCATTCTCTACCGCTTATCCTTTTCAGGGTCGCGGGGGGGCTGGAGCCTATCCCAGCTGTCTTAGGGCGAGAGGCAGGGTACACCCTGGACAGGTTGCCAGTCTGTCGCAGGGCTAACACATAGACACAGACAACCACTCATACTCACATTCATACCTATGGGCAATTTAGAGTTACCAGTTAACCTAACCCCACTAACTGCTTGTCTTTGGAATATGGGAGGAAGCCGGAATACCCAGAGAGAACCCACGCAAACACGGGGAGAACATGCAAACTCCACACAGAAAGGCCCTGATGGTGGAAATGAACAGTGCTAACCACCGTGCCACCGTGCTGCCCAAAAAAACCCAACGCAAAACTGAGGACAAAATACAAAGCTTCCCAGTGAGACACGAGTTGCCCACGAGGTCCTTTTTGACAAACTTGTGACTAAGATCACCTTCTCATTGCCAGCCCTCTTTCCTCATTGTCGCTCTTCAAAAGAGGACTGCTTCTCAGCTGTTAATGTTGAAGCAACCAGTGCATTAAGTCTCCAGAGGACACCTTGCACTTACCTTTGATATGTAGCTTTGAAAAAGTGCCAGTATTTCACACTCAAACGATGGAAACATTTGGCATGAACAATGTTAATTCTTAATGCTAAATATAAAGTCTACACACTGAAGATAATAATAATAATAAGAGTGCAAACCTCCACCAAGGCAGCTCCCTCTCCTTTGTCCTTTTTAAACACATTTTAAAAAGTTTGTAGTGCAGTAAAAATCAAATAAGTGTAGCATGCTAGATGCTTACTTTAATTACACAAACATTATGTAGGAGTAGGCCATGGATAATATTGATTTTCAAATAACAGGATAAGAATAACTTGAGCTTATTATATAATATTATAATGAAGTATATTTCTAACTAACTAGGCAGCTCCTTCTCTTTCTCTTAACGATGTCTTCTAGATGGAGATCTTTAAAGCTAATACATTTTTGGTTCGGCTTGAAAGAAAGGCAGATGTGAAATGCAAAAGTAAAGTTAGAGGTTAAATATAATGCAAACTATAATGTGATCTTTAGAATCCCCATGTACCAGTATAATCTTCCAAATTTTACCAAGAGAAACAAAGGCGGGAGAATTTTAATCATAGTTTTAAATTTAAAAAAAAAAAGACCAAATGTCCAAATTAACATTAATCTAGAATCCCCATAAACCATTCCCCATATGTCTATATGTTTTCCATACAAACAATGGCAGTAAGAAACACAGTTTTAAACAGCTCTATATAGCATTATTATCGCTTTGAACTTCAGATCAATCTGTTGACCGTGAAGGAAAGGTCCGACTTGACCTTGAAGCCTGGTGGATATAAGGTGGATTGTTAACATGACCCCGCTCTACACCCCTACAAAGTTTTATCAGAATTCATTCAAAACTTTTTGAGCTATTGTGTTTACAGACAGAATGATATGCACACACAAATGCTATCAAAAACATAACCTCCCTGGAGGAGGTAGTAATAATAATAAATGATGAATAAAACCCATTAGTTGATTTACTTGCTCATTCTGTGTGTTAAAGATATACTCTGGGTTTCTTAAAATATTCAGCACTGGAATAAAATAGTCGATCAATACCAAAGCACTGGAGTTTCACTGATGGAAAGCTACAGAGATTCTAACCTAGTCTGCATTTGAATGAGCCATTGTACATCTTTCAATATAAAAAAGAAGAAAAAATTCTCCTGCAATTCCATCAACCACAAACAAATTTTAATCTTAACATGTAATATTAAAATTATTGTTGCTGTAGTTATCACCAGTCCCCTTGTGAATCAAAACAGCATGCTATAAAATTTCAACTGCAAGTAGAATCAGTGCCTGTGGAATGTTATGAAGCCAGTAGACATAAAGGGTGAATACATACATGAGTAATGCACATGGCAGGGGATTCCTTTGGACATGGGAATCAACAACAACAGCAACAGAAGCCACCAGAACTAAACAGCACACATAGAGATGCAAGGAAAATAAGAATTTGGCAGCTTTACTGAGGACCCAAATAAACAGATGCTAATTTTTCTGTTTAGCTGATTTAATGGAAATGTGGTGCAGTGTACTGTAATAGTGAAAATAGTGAGTGCAGCTTATGAGGTCAAATTGCGTTTAAGTCTAATCAATCAGTTCGTAAACATAGCCACCAATTTTACCTCTGGAGGTCTTGCCATTATCAAAATTAAAGACAGTTAAAGTTTAATTTCATAGATCTTTGTGATGGCTGCGTATATTCAGGTTTCTGCTTTCAGAGGCAAAGCACATTTTCACCCGAGCTCGTTTTCACATATTTTAAGATATTTCCACATTACTGGTCAGGGTTGTTAATAGCTACTATTATATTATTAGTACTGTATATTAGAACCATCATTCTTCAACCAAGACAAGCCAATGTGGAAGTATGCAATCATTACCATTTTCTGTATTTTTTTTCCTTTTCTGCAAGGTTACTCAAATACTACTAAACTGTTGGAGAGGTGGAGCACAGGGGGAGGAAAAAATTTCGTGTTGAATCATGTTAGTTTCTTTAAAATTGTGAAATAGAACATTGGCCTTGGTACAGGTTAACTTTCCACCTTTTTCATTTATTTTATTTTATTTTTTTTAGTATATATCTTCAGATCTCTAAAATCTGTACATGTATAGCAGTTTCTCCCCAGAAGAGAGTTTAGAGAGCCCTAAGGAAATAAGCGGAGGCATTGAAGAAATTCACTATATTTCTCACCACCTTGATTCCTTTAAAATCTACTTTCTCTCTATTAACTCGCCTCCTTCCTTCATTCCATTGCTGCCTCCTCTTCCAGCCTTTATTCAATGTATTCTGTGAGTGCGTGCGTGCGTGCGTGCGTGCGTGTGTGTGTGTGTGTGTGTGTGTGACCTACAAAGCCTGTTCATGTGCAGCTAGAACAAGTCTTTGCCAACAAATCTATAGAAACACTCATTAGACAGAAGCTGCAGTAAAGCCGTTGTGTTCCTAAGTGTGTGAATAAAAATGAAGACTCATCAAGTGTATGACTGCATCTGTCTAAGTGCAAGTGTTTGTGTCTTTGTGTCAATCACTGCAGCAGCGGTTGAATATATGGATGTAGAACATTTGTCCATAACCCTGAAGGAGCTCTCGTGTGCATTTGTATGTGTGATAGAGGATCCTATTATCATTGATTAGGGTGCAAGAATACATTCAGAGACTCTTGAGCATGACCCAAAGATTTCTTGTAATTTCATGACCAGATGCTGCTGCATGAGAGCTGCACCTGTGGAACAGCTGCAAAAGGAGATAAGCAGGAGCACATCACTAGCTGTTCTGGCATGGGTTGCAACTGGTGACACTGGCTCACCTAAGTCATTTTAAAAGAATTGTACCTCCTCGCATAGCATGCGAACAGACTGTTTAAATCCTGCTGCCTGAAACCACGTCGTTGCCCCTCTCTCCCATTCTGTTATGCTGAGTCAGCCGCCTAACAGTTGCAAGTGGACTTTACTAATATTCCAGGGTGACATGAATGTGCCAGAAATGTCATTACGTTTTATAAAGGAAAACCTTGATGTCTCTGTGCATATCCACCTGCCAAAGCAGGCAGCAAAAGGAGAAAAATGTGGAGCTCTTTTAGAGGCTTTCCAAAGAGAAATGCACACTCACATGAAAGCATACACACGGACACACCCACACACATTGTCACGATTAGATATTTTCCTTTCTCTGTGAGCCCACCTGTAACACAAACTCTTTGAGACTTTCACCAGACGCACACACACACACAGTCTGTCTATGCACATTCACAGAAGGACATATGTATTCCTCTTTACTCACGTTCTTTGTTTTTTCTTGAGAGCACTACCAGTTGTGGTCTGAATGTGAGGTTATGAGGCACACTGCTGTGGTGGTCATTCAGATCATTTTCTTCACAGCAACCCCAATGAAACTTCAACTTAAATGAAAGAAGTGGAAATGTATATAAGGACTCTTTTCTTCTTCTTTTTGTTTTTTCTTTAAATAAAACTCTGTTTGCAGAAAAATAAATCTTAAAGTTTTATCATAGTCATTTATAAATGCCTATTTCATATGGAATTTCAGCAGTGAATGAAGGCAGAATAAATAGGTGTAAGGTTTAAGCTCGGGCTGGGGCAATACAGTTTAGCCACTTTTATTTCTCCTCTGTTTTGATTTGATTTTTTTCTAAATCAGCTATGCATCTGCATTTACTTACCAGGCCAGATTGCCTGTTAAGTTGGATATTTTTGCAATGTGAATTTGCCAAATTGGTTGGACTAAGTTGAGATTTTCTCTTAAATGGGATTTAAAATGACCACCAACTACTTAATTTATTTTCTATGTGTGAAAAAGTATGTATGTAAACCAAAAAAACCACAGCTCTTTATCATATTCTCTGTTTTCTCCCAACGTCCTCTTCTGTTTCTCACTCCTTCTGTCTTAATATTTGTTCTTTCTCTTTACAGAAAAGTGTGATGAGGCTCTTGCCTCTCCTCTGCTTCACACAGCCTTCACCAGCTCATCTGTCTTCTCCAGTGGATATGCACCTGGATATGCCAAACTCAACAAGAGAGGAGGTATACACATATACACAGACATACGCCCGCGCGCGCGCACACACACACATACACACGGACAAGCCTACAGATGTCCATGTACTTACACATATATGCATTCTGTTGGAGGGCTTTGCTTACATGCAGTGTAGACAGAGATAAAAGTAAATACCTAATTCAGGTACGTGTACATACAGCCTTATGGATGATTTTTGAGATGACACACTGTGAGATAAACGTTCAAGCCTTCATCGAGTGATGCACTTCTCAGTGCTGCACAGCTGCTCTCACTGCCTTCCTCCTCCTTTTCTTTTCTTTCCTTCTACTTCTTTATATTTCTTCTCCCCTCATTCCCTCCCTCTCTTGGCTTCAGTCATTATATCGGTGACTCAGACTGAAGCTCATTTCCACATCAGTCCACAGCAAAGACAGATAGGGACAGACAATTACACCCCTCCGTGTTTATACAATTAATAATTCATACTTTCCCATCTAATATAGCCGCACTACAGCTGAGGCAACAACGCTGACATATAAAGGCAAGGTAATCTGGTATGTTTAATCATACCAATAGAATTATTTCTACAAAACTACAGGACTGCGCCTCCTGTAATGACACCCACCAACAACCAATTAAGGAAATAGGGAAGGAAACAATGAAATAAATGAAAAACAATTTGTCAAAAGGATAAGGAAAGGATGGTAAAAATACAGTTTTGCATTCTTTCCAATCATACATTTTCCTTTCCTCTCCTGGAAGATAGAGGTCCTTGGGGAGCATGTAATGGATAAAGTGTAGACATTCAGTTTATTTTTGTAAAAGCTTAAGTAATACTTGAGTGATACTCAAAAGAAGAGAAAACCCAGATATTAAAACACAAAAAACACCATAAGCTCAAAAGGCTGGGTCAAATGACCCAGAACCATGACAGGTTGAACATCCAAATTGGTGAGCCTAGTTTGGACATCATATAGATATCCAGAATTGGTCATGGACCGACAGACCCAATATGGACATGATCTGCATGTCTATCTGATGTCCAGTGTTTAGTGGGTATTCAAGCTATTTCCAAAATACGTAGCTTTAGTTCAACCACCCAAAGTGTTTCTCAATAAGGTATAGTAGCTGATAAAGGTCAAGTTTTCTTCTTGGAAATCAGTTTGGATGGGAACGTTTAAAATACTTTTATGAGAACTTTAAAATACTATAATTAAACATTTATCATGCAAACTGCATTAACTGTTGATGTGGGCTAACCTTCAAAATGTAAAAACACAGTTGTTAAAGTAAGAAGTAAGTAAAATGTATTTATATAGCACTTCAATAGACAAGAAACCAGTCATAAAATATTTTACAGAGTTATCAATTTAAAAAAGAAAACAGCTGATATAAAATGAACACACGTGAACCAGGTGAAACAACACAGAACACAAAAACACCCAAACAGATGACTTTTCAGCGGTTGTTGAAAGGATGTCACAGAGTCAAGGGAACATATCAAGACATGCCGTACTGTTTCTGTACTGTTCTGCCTTTGCTCTATGATTTTGACTTGCATTTAGATGCAAGCAGCTACATTTGACAACCAAATGTACCGTTATTGGCATGAGTACGTGCTCTTCCAGTGCTATGAAATGGGGAAGACACAAAATCAGTGTCATCCAGTTAGCCAAGAACCTCACTTTTTGGCAAAGCTTAATTTTTCACATCAGGAGTCCATGGCATATAGAGCCACCATTGTGATCAAAAGCAAACTGGTTCCATCAGCTGTTGACTTTGTGTTAAATGTGCCAAGTATATATCGAGGTAAAAGGGATCAGTGGCTAAAACTACTATGTAGTCATCACTCTGTAAGCGTGCAGACCACAAAGGGGCAGAACTGAAAAGGAAAACTGTATTTTCCATGCACGTTTGCCTGTTTGTTTGTTTGTTGCCACCTAAGAAAAACATCCAGTGAAATTATTGTTTAATGAAAGAAATTGGTTTGATTCTAAATGAAAATACTCAAATCAGTATTGATTTCCTAAAGGTCATACATGAAAATGAAAACTGGCAGCAATGTGGAGACCAAAGACCAGGAAATGTTAATGAAATTAGACAAATATCAACAGTGGTAGGGAATAATTGCTGCTTATGCAAAGAAGGTGGGCACAAGCAATTTATAGTCATCTACCAATGGGAGCAAAGAATAATGTTGACTGAGATATGGCAGCGTGAGAAAGGGAAGGGAAGGCATATCAGTATTCACATAATTAGAGACATACTTAATGCACAAATAGACACAACTCCCCCCCCAAAATATACATATTCAAACAAAGATATAAAAGAGTCATCCATATTGCACATATTCTTAGAATTACAGTGAAAGATTTTTTTTTTCTTTACAGACAAAACATGCACTGAATGAAAAAAAACAAGTGGAAAGCCAATTTAGCTTCTACATGACTCATGCTCACATTTACAGAAACCCTGTGAGGCATGACAAATACAAGTCCACACATTAAACACTCGCAGTTTCACGGGAAAACAAACATTTCAAAACACTTGTATTGAAAAAAAAAGAACAAGATGGTACTACACATTCACACATATTATAAGGAGGGGTTCCTTCAAGCAGTTACATTTGGCAGCCAAATTTTCCGTCAGTGACATGAGTATGTGCTGATAATCCAATCTACTCCAATCTCCCAGTGCCATGGAACAGGGGAGGCACAAAATCAATGGGACACACCAATCATCTTAAGCTAAGCACATTGGGCTGCAAATGCTGACAGCTATTAGAGTTTTAGGTTATAGGGATGTGTGTGTCGGGTGTGTGCATCCAATTTTAGACGCACAGTCCTGTAGGTGTGTGTGTGAGTGAGAGATGGAGTTAGATGGTGCCATAGTGATTTTCCAGCAGGCAGCTATCTTGTGTAAGCCTGCCAGTTACCAGGATCCTGGCGGTCATTCCTACTTTGCTTTTTCATCTTAAGATGACACATTTTATTAGTTTGTTATAGGTACAGTATGTATTTGTCTATTTGTGTGCCTTTATATACAAAATGGCTAAACAGGAATGGGATCGTGAACACTGCTTTATGTTCTTAGAATTTTAACATATTCTTAATTGTTCCATTATAGTGCTAAACCCTTTTTTTTGCCTTAACTTATAAAACAGAGTCACTTAAGAGTCTTTAATTAACACATTATGTTATTAACAAAATTGCATCTTATTTTGACTGTTAACAGTTTTAGTCTATTTTTTCTTAGAAGTGTATTATTGGATGTGGTATGATGCTAGATTTGTTTTGTAGATCTACTTTTTTTGTTTTTGCAGTTACATAAATCAAGCAGGGACATTTCTGCCTCTGCATTCTAAAAACAGAAAAGTCAGAAAAAGACTCTTGTACTTTATTTGTCTTTCTTTTGTAAAAACTTACATAGCACCTTCCTCCTCAGTTATTTTGCATTTACATAGTGCTTTTATCTGTACCTAAGCACTTCTATCTAACATTCACACACTCACACTTGGATGGATGGATCGGGGCAACCTGGGTGTCAGTATCTTGCCCAAGGATACTTAGACACATGGACAGGAGGATCTGGAGCTCAATCCCTCAGCTTTCCCATTGGTAGATGAGCCGCTCTACCACCTGAGCCACAGCCTCCTCATTGACCAATCTTCTTTTAATTTGCAATTTCTGTCTCACCATTTTATCTCACATTCGCCTCCCTCCATCTTTTCCTTCTTTCAACCTCCAGCATTCCTGCCATTGTTATCTCTCTCATTTCCCCTAATAGTCTTGACTTTCTCTCATTCACCATCACCTCTCTCCCTCTCCCAAATGTCCATGCTCCCACCCTCTAACTGTCTCCCCTTGGTGCTAGTTAATGAGCAAGGCCCTGTGAAACTCAAGGGTGTCAGATAAAGGAAAAGGTGAACAGCTTCTCTTGCAGCCAAAAATCTTTTGGTCTAGATAGACAAGTGCAGGGAAAAAAAGAGACAGGTAGACATGAAGAAAGACCAGATGACAGCTAATGAAGTGTAGAAAAAGAAAAGTTCTTCACATCTCTTCAGCTCTAAGATTTCAACCACATGGGATCATCCATGTTTGAAAAAGGTCACAAAACACTTTAAAGACTGAATACTCGTTTGATAAAATATTAAACAGTTGTAAAATACAGTGTGCATTAATTTTATTCTAAACTGCAGGAGTAACCCTCGTAAAACACGTGTGACCCTGGATAATAAAAATGGTCAAAATCAGAGCCCAGACTTTAGCTGCTACTATGCATCTACACTTTCTGTGATGCAACTCATATCAGATCTTTTTGCAGACCACGCTTCCTTAACACCCCCGTCTGTCTCGTTTAAAGTTTCATCTGAAGACAATTACTTTTTATTTCAAATTTGTTGTGCCCAAGGTTAACTTGGAATGAGGTCAGAAAAAGTTTTCTCATTTGCTTTGACATGGAAAAGGGCATCAGGGCATTAGACAGCTGCTTACATAGACATGATTAATACTAATAAGGCCATGGTCCTGGTATTTTCTTGGCTTTCCTGTGCCATTTTGGGGTTTTCTTTGGTTTCTCCATTTCCTATTCCTGCTGTGTTATTCTGTCTTTGTCATATTGTTTAGTGTTTCAGTTTTGCTTGATTATCTTTTGGTTACCTCCTCTTTAAATTTAATAACTGGGTCCCATTGTCTAGTTGTATTAACTGTCTTTGTCACCCAAACTTTGCGATTATCTCTGTTTTTCCTCATTGCTTCCATCTGTTCCCTGCTTCCACCTGTGTCTTGGCTATACAGTTAGGTCCATATATATTTGGACACTGACACAAGTTTTGTTTTTTTTTTTTTTTTTTTTTTTTTTTTTTTTTTCTTTACTTTTTTTTTTTTTTTTTTTTTTTTTTTTGCCCTCAGATGTGAAGGAGGTTG
>VVHJ01044207.1:15177-29555 GCA_015107715.1 Tylochromis polylepis | reverse complement strand
CACCAGCATATGGTCTCACAAGGGGTCTGAGGATCTCATCTGGGTACCTAATGGCAGTCAGGCTACCTCTGGCGAGCACATGGAGGGCTGTGCGGCCCCCCAAAGAAATGCCACCCCACACCATTACTGACCCACTGCCAAACCAGTCATGCTGGAGGATGTTGCAGGCAGCAGAACGTTCTCCACGGCGTCTCCAGACTCTGTCACGTCTGTCACATGTGCTCAGTGTGAACCTGCTTTCATCTGTGAAGAGCACAGGGCGCCAGTGGCCAAGTTGCCAATCTTGGTGTTCTCTGGCAAATGCCAAACGTCCTGCACGGTGTTGGGCTGTAAGCACAACCCCCACCTGTGGCTCCTCCTGTTCCTCCTTCCACAAAGGCGGAGGTAGCGGTCCTGCTGCTGGGTTGTCGCCCTCCTACGGCCTCCTCCACGTCTCCTGATGTACTGGCCTGTCTCCTGGTAGCGCCTCCATGCTCTGGACACTATGCTGACAGACACAGCAAACCTTGCCACAGTGTTCACTTTATTTTTTTGAGCAGTGTATATTGGGCTCTCCCAGCATTTTCAAGTTTTTTTTTAATGTATTTCTTTCTTTCTTTTTTTTATTTATTAATTTACTCATTTATTTAATATAAGGTCATGGTAAATAGAAAGCACACCCTCTGTTAATTAGAAGGTTCATATATCAGGACAAAAAATATATGTCTTAAATTGTCCTTATCAGGTCTTTAAATGAGGATCATACAAAAACATGTCATTTTAGATTGCCAGTTTTCTTTAAAAAAAAAAAAATTAAAATACAAAAACAGTGGAAAAACTAGGTATTCTTGTAGAGCTTACAGAGCCATCTTCAGCACCTAAAGATGTGCTTGGGATCATCATTCTGTTAAATGGACAATTTTGTCCAAGCTTTAGATGTCGGACAGATGGCATCACGTTTAATGCTGGAAAATTTTGGTATACAGAAAAGTCATTGTTGACTCAGTGTGCCCAGGTTCTGTGGCTGCAAACCTAAATCATCCCCCCTCCATCACCATATCAGCTTGTGCTGATATACTATGTTTGGCTTCCACCAAATATTGTGCTTTGTATAATGGCCAAATATCTCCACATCTCAACGCACGTTGTGGTGGTACAGGTTCTTTTTGGAATTGCTAAAAAACTGTAAACTAAAACTATAAACAAACTTTGACTATGGCCAAGGACAAGACAAAAATGACTTGAGCAGTCTAAGAGTCTCTGTTGAGAAAACAAGTGCTGCTACAAAAATTTATGGAAAGATTTTTTTTTTTTTTGTTTAACCAGAAACATCGTGATTTTTACAAAAAAAATTTTCAACAAACAAACAAAGAAACAACAACAAAAACTTCTACAACTAATGGAACAAATCTATGCACAACCAAAAACTAAACCTCAATCTGTTTTATAAGTGAGCTGGTGAGTGAGCTGACCCTTCAGAAGAATTTGAAAGAAAACTGAGCAGGTCGATAAAACTTAAGAACAAAACTGCTTACTAAGTATTTTGAAATAATACATGAGCATTTTGAGGGAAAGATCTGAATCATGATGAGAGGAAAACAATATTTACTGCTGGTAGGAAACCATAGTCAACTGTATGTCATCTGACTTGAAGTTTACTTTAGCTTTTATTGTTGAAAACATCAGCATTCTACTTTCATGTTTGCTGCTGACTGTTAAAAAAACATAGAGCCACAGGAGGTATTTATCAGCTGTAAACAGAACTGTTTGAACAATGACAAATGTTGTTATTCTTCCTCGGTCTCAGACAATCCAGAAGATGAACATTGTTTAAAGCATGTGTTGTTACATAACTCGTATATAATTTTCTCTGAAGTTAAAGAGATACACTGGATCTCTTCAAGTTAAAAATAATGATGGTGTCAGATTGAAGTTATTACTGGTAGCCTGAGGCTCTCCAAATTGGATTTGATGTGAAAAATCAATTAGTTTACCAATCCGTAAATCGTTTGGCTGCTTATATGGACAGACGTTATCAGGAATATATCTGAAGTGGTTTATAAGGGAACTAATCTGTAATTCAGTGGTCCATTTTTCATGATTGAATATGACATGACTAAAAATGGATCCACCGCAGAATTTAATCTCTCTCAGAGCGATTACATGTGCTAAAAATGCTAATAGGTAAGCTAATAAGTATATTCATTAATAAAACATCATATGTAATATATCTTTTTTTAAGAAGTCTTTTTTTCTGGGTTTTTTCTAAAGAATCTGTAGTTCTGCAACATTCTCTGTATAAATAATGTAAAAAGGCAGATTTTCAGGAAACTGCCTAAAGCACTGCAATTAAAGTATAAAAAGAATTAAAAGCAAGTCCTTTCCCTGAGCTTGTGATGTAGCTATTCTATCACTTGTTTTATTAATGATGGTCTTATCTGTTTCTCTGTCTCTGAATCACTTTGTGACAAACAGAGTTTGTTCTATGAATACAATTGACTTTCAGGGGACTTGTGAATCACAAATGAAAACAAGAAAACTTTCTATCAACAGCAGCTTGAGGGTGAGTCAGAGGTAGCAGAGGCCTAGCGCACACTTAGGGCTGTTGTCTTATTCCCTGCATAAGAGGTTATTTGGACACACAAACAAGTCAAAGACCTGACTGCAATGTTATCTGAGTGGAACGTTTAGATTTTTGAATTGGCTGGTTTTGACATATTGGGAATCTTGCAACAGGCATTTTTGCGAAAGAAAAAGTTATTTGGGAGTTACTGACAGAGGAGAGACGGTGGTGGAAAGAGTTGTAAACAGAAAGTTTAAAGTTACAGAAGACAGGGGGCAGAAACAAACGAGATGCTGAAAATGCTAAATGAAGAAAAGTGGGACCAAGCAAAACTAATAGAAAATGTTGGATGGGAATAGAAGCAAAAATCAAGATTGCAACAAACAATAAATCCAGAAAGAGATTCTTTCATATGACAGAAAAACATAATGAACGGTAGTGGGTGTATACATCTCCCAGCATCTGTTACAGGTGCCTTTTTGAAGATTCATTTGACTGTAATCAAGAAAAGAGTGACATTCCTATCGATTATTACAGATTTCGAGAAAATGAGCAACCTCTTTTAGATATTTTTTTTTCATTATTTCTTCATCACATGGTAGCATCTCCAATTTGTTTCAAGGGACTACATTTGATTGGACACTGAAAAAGCAATCACAGGAAAGCTGCAAACCTTGCTAGAAAAATAATAAATAAATGAATAAATTCTGATACCCTGGTAATGGTGGTGTAGGCTGGAAATGCACTTGCCCACATGAAAATGTGAATCAGTTGGTGGTATTTCCAGTCTTAAATGTTTAAGTAATAATATGTATTGAATTGTGTATATATATATATATATATATATATATTTAATTTAAAAAAAAAAGGCTGAAATCAGTCACACACACATATGTAGATAAAAAAGACACACTGGCGAGAATCAGTCAAACTGTTAAGGATAAATAGGACTGATGCCAAGAGAGCTGCTGTCAGAGCCAGCCAGCTGTCCCGGGATATTTGTGCGGCTGTGGCAAGTGTTTACATTACAACACACTACTAAGTCTTTTAGCTCCCAAAATTGATAGTGCATGTGTGAACTTATTTGTCTGAATATGCCTGTAGCAAAATCCCAGTGCTGGGTACATGGTGTCACCCAGCATCTTCTGCCAACTCTGAATGGGTTGTATTCAAAAGAAATAGTAGCAGGTGCATTGTTTAATCATGGGATAGAAAAGGAAGTGTGTGAATGAGACATGAAAGAAAGTGAGAAACATCACAGGAAATATAGGAGTAAACCTCTATGTATTTCTTGCAGGCGTATGGGCGTATACTATGATCTCATGGTCAATACATAGTAAAGATAGGTGGCTAAAAGGTATGTTTATGACTGTTTTTCTGTCATTATTTGTAACGTCATTACACCAAACAGAGCTATTGTGCTTTTAAAGTTATGAAATCACTTTAACGGATTGTTTAAATTAAACCTGAAAGGAAGGGTGTGTGTATTCTAAACAGGTAAAGATTTTTTTTTTTTAATTAAATGTAACCAACAAATGAATAACAATGACCAAATGTCAGCTTTCTCTGAGGTAGATAAGTGCAAGACGCTGGCTGAATACATCAGCACTGAGCAGTTTACTGTTTGGCCTGTCATTTGTTCTTAATGGATATTTTAATGGCTGTTTCATCTCCTCCACTCAGTTTTGCTATTACCGAGAGAGAGGACGAAAAAGAAGGTAAAAAGGAGATGGAGAAAATAAAAGGGTAAAGAAGGATAAAGGATGAAATGAATGTTTGATTGGGCCAAAAGGAGAAAGATGAGAAGAGGGAAAAGAAGTTAACCATGTCTTCTCTTTCCAAGAGTGCTGTAAACTGCTGTTCTTTGCACATGTAGCCATTTGGAGAATGGATTGTAATGGTTTCAGGATCAGTGGTTTATTGTGAAATGTAATCATCAGTGGTGCAAACTGAGGGCTGGTTTATTTGACCACAGCTGACCAGGTCTGCATTATTGAAGAATCCTCTCGTTGGAAATGATAGTCTGCTAATTGGATTTCTTCAGACCCCACTATCCCCCACCAATTTAAAGCAGTCTCCATACTGGTCCGTACTGGTCTTGGATTGCAATATTACCTTGTTAGCCTCATCATTCAGGTTCATTTTCAGTTTCTCTTTTTTACACTTTATCTCTCATTATTCTTTATTCTATGTGTTTCAGATCTAGCTAACCACCCAACCAATCTTTATTCTTTCACATCTTTCAGCACCTTTCTATCAACAGCAGCTTGAGGGTGAGTCAGAGCTAGCAGAGGCCCAGTGCACACGTAGGGCTGTTGTCTTATTCCCTACATAAGAGGTTATTTGGACGCACAAACAAGCACCTTCTTTGTCAGTATGTACATTTATTTGCGCCATGATCCTCATTCATTTAAGTTGCAATGAGAGGCTTGTGATTGGGTCCAGCATATTTGGATCTTGCACACAGCACACTTTACAGTATATCTTATAGCCAGAAACTGTCATGGCATCTGTGAGTACCCTGAAAATTTTTTTTTTATCCTCGTTACTCATCTCAATAGTGGTGTTGGTGAAACTGCTGAAATCCAAGTTTCACAACGAAAATTAATTTCCCAAAAGTTGATATCACGTGGCTGCATCTATCTTTTTTACTACTACCTATAGTCGATGGTTTAGATGGCATCAAATTTAAGCAATGTACTGCTATGGAAAAGAATAATCTCAGCCTCCAACTGTCTAATCTTAACCATGGCTGTACTGCTCTGGGTGGTTTCTCTTACTAGGAATTTAGTCAATGAACGCAACCCAATACCTCAGAATTGCTGAACATTACAAGGTTTTAGGTGCTGATTCAGAAGTCTGACACCATTGCATTCAACAGGGATTAATGGGGATTAAATTAGGGGTCAGAAGTGACCTATAAGAAATCCATGTACTTTAAAAAGTGTGATAACTCGGAAATATCATGTTGAAATTGAGTCGCACTTTGCACTATCACAGAATGAAAGGGGACTCTGTGGTCTGGCTCGTGGATACTATCTTTGATAGCTCCTACCACCGAATTCAATATCCCATATGTTTAAAACCTCGTTCAACCAGTTATCCAAAAACAATTTTACTTTTGGTTTGGATTAAATATGTTTTGATATCTTTTTCTTTTTTCTGTTTTCCTCCGTTTTGATTCTCGTGGCGACACAGTAGCGCTAAAATGTTTGCACAGTTAAAGGCTGTGAAGTAACTGGTGAAATCCTGTCCACTTTTATACTCTGGAAGTTTTCTTTCCTTAGACTGAGAGGCTCCCGTTCAGTGTTGTGCACAATTCAGCACTAGTTTGTACCCTGGAGAGATATTTTACTCGTATGAGTAAGAGAAAATATTTAGAAATGCAGTCAATATAGTAAGTTCACATTTGCTTTGTTACCTATGTTCAAGAGCTTTACCTTTTACACACAGTATTTATGTATACAACTTATTATTAGTATCATTTGTATTATTATGTATAAATATTCCAACAATTTGTTGAGATGCCAAAGGAGCAAGACATCTTTGTGTAATCCATGATCCACCCACCCTTCTATTTTTGTGTTTATTTTTTTTGCAGCAGGTTACCATCAATTCAAAAGGAGCCCTCTTACATCCCAGCTTATTTTTCAACAGCACTCTACAAGAAGGACAGTGTTATGAAAGGCTTTTTCAAAGGCCAAAAGTCCCTTTTATTGAAAACCGTTTGTTCTGTGAAATATATTCACAAAACCTGCCACAGTCTCTCTTGTGTGCTATGAACCATGCATTCTAATAGATGGTCATAAATGAGAGAATTAATAATTGACATCCTGCATGAAGAAGCTTTAATGAGCGTTGGTCTGAGCCAGTAGCCCTTGGGGGAAAATAAACAACGTATTTATTAAATAAAATGGAACATGACGAAGGTTGTTATGCTCAGTCGGGTTCCTTTTTAGGGTCCCCTTTTTTAATTGTTAAAGCTGATCATGTGTGACTTAACAGCTCGGAGGAGACACAAGTGATCTAGCTACATAATGCAAAAGCGTTGAGGTTACCGTAATATTTTATAGATGGATCTATCAATATAACCATGTAGGAATAGTAACCATGGCCCAGCTGAAGGCGGACTGCTACAGTATGTATTTGTCTCTATGTTTGTGTTTCATATGCCTGAAATAGAAAGGAAACATGGTGGGTCTGTTATTGATCACAGGCAGGTAATCACCTGCTCTGATCCTTAATTACATATATAGATTGGCTGAGGACATACAAGCAGCTGTGTCTCTACACCTTCCAATCTAACTGACAAGGTCATTGCAATGACAGTAACACTAACGTAGCTGCCTTACAGAAGCAATGCAGTTAATATAGTTGAACGTCAGCAACTGGCAGAAGCCCTTTTTTCCACAGCAAGTGCCAAGTATAGGGTAAACGGAAGAAAAGGATCATTAAGATTAATTAGATTAATTAAGGTATGATTCCCAAGCTGTGTGATCCTCTGCACATCGTAAAAGGCCAAGCAAAAGCCCATTCATATGTGTAAAACATGAATGAATGAATGAAGCTTGATTTGGCAGAACTGTCTGTTTGAGTTGTTCAGTTATATAATGTATAAAACAGTGACAGCTATGGTGTTAACGTACCAATACTTATGAATACTAGAGACTATAGGGTTTGTGCTACTATTAATGTATTAGTTCACCTTTAAATATGATCTCATCAAAATTACATCACTGATCCAGATGCATGCTTTATATATATGTATATATATATGTGTGTGTGTGTGTGTGTGTGTGTGTGTACACTAGTATAGCACCACTGACTGCCCCCTCATATCTTACAGACCTGTCTGTTTAACAAATGTGTATACCTCCATCTTACATTACAGTAACTGTACACAAAACATCTGGATGCTCAAGCATTACACTGAAACCATGTCTCTTTCACAACGATTGTGTTTTGCATCAACATAAAAACCTGCAGTGTACATCTTGATCTTCTCTTCTATGATCTGGGTTTCAAACCTTACATGTTTTCATGGAGACACGCCAAACCATGGAGATTTTTGGAAGTATCCAGTTTCCATCCAGACACATGCAAAATTATCCCTCCAAAATGGTCTTAAATAGCTGTACCACTGAAAAAAAAGTGCAGCCTGTTGTTTCACTGACAATTCTGTGCTGCATTGTTTTCCCTCTTTCGCAGCTTTCACTTTTTTTCTTTTGTTTTTTTTTTCAGTGGCTTGGTTTAATAATGATGCATTGTGACGACTTTGATTTCCCCCAACACACATTCGCTGTGCTTCTCTTGGTGACAACGTTGCGGTGTGACAGTTTCTTGTTGTTCTGATGTCTGTGTTTCCCCTCAGCTTTCACTCTCAGCTTGTAAGAGCTTAACCAGCGGCTCCCTGTGAGCTCAAGTGTAATTACAACAGCAATAACATCAGCTCAGCAGTTTTGTCTGACAAGAAAACTGCTTTGCAAACACAGACATACTTGTTATACTTAATTGAGGTTTGGCATTTGTGTGTGTTGCATAAGTAAGCTTTTGCCGTCCTCATCAGTGTATTGTATGTAAAGGTATAGATGAGCAAATATTTGGACAAATATTCGGTCACATAGCACTTTTCTACTCTGCCTGAACACTTCATACAACATGCCTTTCTCACCCATTCACAAAAGCACTTTTTTTCTATGCTTTTTCCTATGGGATGCTTTGTATCTAACACTCACATTCATCGGTCGGCAGGCTAGAGCAGCCAGGGATTAAAACACTAACCTTCCAATTAGTAGATGACCTGCTCTATGCCCATCGCTACAGCCACCCCAGAATGAGCTGAATGAAGACCAATGGAACTACTTTTGTCTTTTGGTTTTCATCGTGTGGACAAGCATACAATATTGAATCACTTCTGTAAAATAAGTCATTGATGGAGCAAGCCCTGCAAGCTAATTTAGGCACTGGATTATATACACTTACATGTCTAGAGACATGTAGAAACCAAACTCTAACTGTATTCTGCTGCTGTAATAGATCATTCATTCCAAGTATGTCTTGTCTGACTGAACAGCAGTTACTTTGTGAAAACAAAGAATGTAAAAACTTTATTAAATTATTAGACATTATAGCGCTAAACCATGTCAACATTGTTTCTTTAATGTGACATCTTTTTGACCAGTGTGTGATTTACTTTACACACCCAAATTCTGCCTCTACTGTAAGCACCATGAAAGATGACTTGGTTGAAAGCAAGACCTTTCAGATAATCACATACCTTTTTTTTTTTTATATCTGAAGCCTTTAGCAGCTACCATAGGGTGAGAGGCGGGTACACCCCGGACAGGTCGCCAGTCTGACGCAGGCCTAACACTGAAAGACAGACAACCATTTGCACTCACATTCGTACCTATGGGCAATTTATAATTATCAGTTAACCTAACCCCACTAACTGCACGTCTATGGGCTGTGGGAGGAAGCTGGAGTACCTGGAGAGAACCCACACAAACATAAGGAAAACATGGCCAGATGTTGGATTCAAACTGAAGACCTTCTTACTGTTAACCACCGTGATACTATATATATTCCTTTTTTATATATAATAGGGAGGTAGAAAAGGTAATGGGGGAAGAGAAAAAAGGAAAAAAAAAGGAAAAGCGTAAAATATGAAATATTGATATGAAAATATGGGGGAGGAAATACTCTTACAAAGAGAGGGAACCACTGAATTTACCCAGAAGGCCTTGGAAATTTCATTAGTAATTGATCCAAAATGCACCAAGGCACACATGCTAAAAACCAACAAACAAACCAACAACAAAAAAAAAACTACATTAATTTTCATTGCAGACATTGTGGGGCTTCAATGGTTTCAGACTGACATTATTTCAAAGATTTATGCTCCCAGACATTAATATTGAGTTTGGTTTTACTTTTCAACTTTTAAGACAAATTACATCTCAAAGAGCACTTAAACACAAATAATACCGACAAAAAAGAGAAAAGCTGGCCAGAAGTTGTGAAATCCAATGACTGTCAAACCTGTCAATTTGGAATTTGAAATAAATGAATAAATACAAGCTCTCTTCTTATTAGTGACATTCTGTTTGTAAGTGATTAACAAGGATTTATCAATATGGCACTGTGCAGGTCGGAGATGATTTGTGATTGGCTTTATGACAAAGTCTTTAAAGTTGTTTTCAACCATCTGCTCATTTGGGTTTTTAGAGAAAACGGATGAGAAATTTTATATTTAAATTTCAAGCTTTCAAGTTTTTGCAGTTCACTTAAAACAGAGGTCACAGGATCTCAAACTGACCCATACACAAAACCAACAATATGTCAACCAGGTTATGTTTTTAGGACTTCAGTAGAGACTACAACACAGGCTTACAGGGCAAGAAGACGTCGGTCGGGTCAGAGAAATGGACATGAATATGAAGCAAGTAAGAGAAAAGGAGAAGGTCTAAACACAGGTGGCAGACTACAGGCAGGTTAACTGGACCAAGAAACACCATGGTAGTGAAGCAATGCTGATGGCAAACGGAAGTGGAGTGGCTGGTACATATACACTGTAGGATAGGTGTGACCTATTGTGGGAATAAAGGACAGAAAGAGCAGGGTCAGGCAACGGGCAAGAAAGGGAACCTTTCAGGCACAAACGGATGGAGACATGGATACAATCCCAATATCCATGTGTCAGTTTCATTTATCAAGTAAAGTTTCCATAATTAATTCAGGGAAAATGGCAAATGTAGTCTACTTACTAATATATCTGAAGCTGCTTTTTATTTTTTTTTTATATGTAGACATATACATTAAAGACAGATGTAGAGTGTCACTGCAAATTAAAACGAGACTTCAAATTGTCAAAAATTTGATTAAACATATGTTCTGTTTGAACAAGATTGCTATGAGCAGGTCTGGTGTCAAAACCTGCTGTAGAGTTTTCTCTGAGCTCAGTTGTTCGTTCTCTCAGATTCTATTACGTGACCTAACTACTAAAGCTCCAAACAAAAAGTTAGAAAGAACTGTAAGGAAGTTGTTAGCACAATGTTGTGTTAATGTAACGTAATTAGAAAATAAATCTTCATCTAAAGATATTTTATACACTTCCAAACTCACGCCTGGCAGTCTTAACTGCACAGACTAGAACACACAGCTAAAAACCTCTGTTTGTACCCATTCAGTTTCCGTTATTGTGTGACATAATGATGGCGATTATCTGACTTGCCTTTTCTTTTTTTCCTTCCCCAGATGGATGAAAATTGCAAGAAAAAGGTCTGGGTAAGGGTCTCAAGTAGCACCATAACTTTTTGCAAAACATCCAACTAGAATTAAAATATGCTGTTTGAAAATGCAGCCTGTAGCTCCGTTAAAAAAAAAAGCTTGGAGCTGCCAGTGGCTCTCGGTGTGAAGAGAACAACCTGGTAATGAACTGTCAATTAGCCCGGATAACAAAGCTAACAAGATGAGACATAGGGACGCAGACACGGTGGATGTGTGTATGTGTGTCAGCAAGGGATGGGAATTATATGTTTGATGTTTTGCTGTTGTATGTATTAATGTGTGTTATGAATGGTAGTGGGCAGGTGTGTATTTGTCTGCGTCTTTGTATCTGACTGTTGACAGCCTGAGAAGCTGACCCAGTAAGTGTCAGACCTGATTTGTCAGCATGTTGTACAGCGTGAGCATATTTATGTGTCAGTAAGATCAGAAAGAAAAAAAAGAGACAGACATAACTTGGCTAATGAACTTAACAAGACACAGCCTCCTGTATGTGTGACCAGGAAAGAACAGAGAAATATTATGAGCATCTGCAGTGCATGTTATACGCTGAAATTTTATTTATGCAGATAATGTTCGAGTTAATCTGACTATTCAGTCTTATTGTATTTATACAGGGCCAAATCACAACAACAGTTGCGCTTTATATTGTGAGGCGCTTTATACTGTGAGGTAAAGACCCTATAATAATACAAAGAAAACAGAGAAAACCCAACAATCATATGGCCCCCTATGAGCAAGCGCTTTGGCGTGAGATTAATAATAAGTAATGATTAAATGCAGAGAAGTGTATAAACACATAGTGAGTGAGAAAGATGACTGAAGAAGAAGCACTCAGTGCATCATGGGAATCCCCCAGCAGCCTAGGCCTGTTGCTGCGTAACTAAGGGAGGATTCAAAGTCACCTGATCCAGCCCTAACTTTGTGCCTTATGAAAAAAGAAAGTTTTAAGCCTAATCTTAAAAGTAGACAGGGTCTCCTGAATTTGAATTAGAAGCTGGTTCCACAGATGAGGGGCCTGAAAACTGAAGGCTCTGCCTCCCATTCTACTTTTAAATACTCTAGGAACAGCAAGTAAGCCTGCAGTGTGAGAGCCAAGTGCTCTAATGTGGTGACACTGTAAGGTCATTAAGATAAGATGGGGCCTGATTATTCAAGACCTTGTATGTGAGGAGCAGGATTTTGAATTCGATTCTGGATTTAACAGGGAGCCAATGAAGGGAAGCCAATATGGGAGAAATCTGCTCTCTCTTTCTAGTCCCTGTCAGGACTCTTAATGCAGCATTTTGGATCAACTGAAGGCTTTTCAGGGAGTTTTTAGGACATCCTGATAATAATGAATTACAAGTAATAAATGCATGAACTAGTTTTCCGGCATCAATCAAAGAGACATATGTCAGCTTTCTCATCTCTCATATCAACATGTCCATGTCTTTTGCAGACTTTTAAAAGGTAGTCCTTCGTAATCTGTGCATAAAAAAACAAGGAGTGAAAGGAGATGAGTGAAGAAGAAATGCAGAGTGCACCGAACACCTGGCACACCTCAGAGACGATTCAGGATCACCTGATCCAGCCCTAACTATAAATGTTATCAAATAGAAAGTTTTAAGCTTAAATTTAAAGAGGGTGTCTGGCTCCCAAATCCAAACTTGAGAGCTGAAGGCTCTGCCTCCCATTCTACTTTTGAAACTCTAGGAATCACAAGTAAGCCTGCAGTCTGGGACTGAAATGCTCTGTTAGGATAATAAGGTACTGTGAGTTCTTTAACATATGATGGAGTCTGATTATTCAAGACCTTGTATGTCAGGAGAAGGATTTGAAATTATTTTCTCAATTTAACAGGGAGAGAGAGACCATCTTTTTGTAGTCCCAGTTGGTACTCTGGCTGGATCGTTCTGAATTAACTGAGGGCTTTTCAGCGAGCTTTTAATACAACCTGATAATAATGAACTACAATAGTGCTGCCTAGAAGTATGAACTAACCAAATGGAATGACAAAGAATATGATGCTAAAAGGGGACTATCTTGTTAAAACATCATGTCAAGGAGTCCTGATCAAGCAACCATGACGGATGACTTGAGAATGAGACTACCCAGATCTAGATATCCCAGGTCAATGCCTCTAAATGATGAAAACAAAAATGTACAACTAACCACTGTGTAATCAAGTTGGTAGGCACAGGACAAACTGGAGAAAAATGACAACAACATTTTAATTTACTTGCGACTGCAGCAAATATCAGTAGAACCGGTACAGTTAGGTGTGGAGCACCACAAGCAGCCCATCAACATACAAAGGCTACATTCATTCTTAACTGTTTTCTTTCTAGAAGGTTTCGCTTCAGTCTGACTCAAAGACACAATTTATCTTCAGTGCTTCAGTGTTTGCTTCCTCTAAATTCACTATTTGTTTATGTCAGCATCGCTTTTGTCTCTCTTCCATAGCTTGTCTTTGCACATCCCTCATTATTCTGTCATTTGCATGTGTGTGTTTGTGTGTCTACCAGATAACCTGTCTGAGGTACTATTGAGGTTAATGAAGGGAGACTGCATCGGGATCCAGATCCCTTTAATAAACCTCGTCAGCTCCACCAGCCTGCTGAATGCCAATGAGTTACTCAAATGTATCGCTACACCCGTGTCAGGCAGACAGAAGAAAAGTCTGTGTGAGAGGAAATAAGGTTCGAGTAAAGACAAGTTCAGACATTAGCAAACAGGTCAGGAATGTTATTTAAATACCAAACTGATTATGGCTGTTCAAGTCCATATGGCATCAGCGTCTGTATACATAAGATTATTTTAGTTTTCAAACCACTTTGTCACAATGAATGATTGTTTTCTTCAAACTGCTATTGTACCTACTCAAAGGGTGCAAAGAGGGCTGAGGATGATCCAAGCACAGACGTTCACACCTGGCATAACTCGAGAACAAAAGAGACAAATCAAGTTACATTTCACATTAGGTTAGAGACTAAATTGTTGACACCTACAGTATATTTATATCACAACTCTGGACCAACACGGATGTAAACTATAGTTTCAGTGGTTGGAAGAGGCATACAATTGTAAGTTTGTACTTCCACATGTATGTGGCTCAGACCACCTCGAAATCTGGGAATCATATTTAAATGTCCTCTTCAGTGTCTTTAGTACTTGCATCAATTTGTGACGGATGTCACACTTTTTGTGAGACTGCAAAGCATCTTTATCTTGTGGCTCCCATGTATTATTGTAGGGGCTTTACATTATAATATAAGGCACCTTGAGGCTACAATTGAATTGAATCTAACATACTGAGACAATGTCTGGTATTTTGATTGGCTTTGGTTTACAAAAGATAACACGAGAAATGGATGGCTCCAAAAAAAAGAAGAAAAAAAACACATCTATGGATGCATTCTTACAGAAACAGTTTAATAGCTATTGCATTTTTAAAAGTGTGTACACAATTGTAGATAGACAATCACATAAGCCCTTAAAAGACATAAGACCATATTGATGCTTAACCTCTAACTCTCACAAGATGTGCAAGTTGTGGACTTACTAAAAA
>VVHJ01044207.1:0-15157 GCA_015107715.1 Tylochromis polylepis | reverse complement strand
ATTTTGGAATAAAAAAAAAAAAAAAAAAAAAAGACTGCAAACAATAGTTCTGAAAATATTAAAATTTTATAATGACTTAAATTCAGTGTGTTGCCACTAAATTATCAGTTGCAGTGGGGTTGAATTATTGTGTCATCAATGTGGTTGATTATTTGAGACATTTTAGTAAATCGGTCGGTTGTGCACTTGAATGTAAAATGTCTGAAAATTTTTAACCGCTGTTTTATGTTCTAAATTTTCTGACCAGCCCTGTGGCAAAATCAGCAGCACAGGGGCAAAGATGGTACAGAGCAAGGTGGAATGGAAATGCAGAGAGAAGGGAAAAATATGTTAGTAATGGTGGGAAATAGACACTGAGGCAGGGAAAAAGAAAACAAATCGACTTAAGTGATAAAGATATTTGATGTAGTCATTTGTAAAGGAATGTTTTCAAGGGACTCTATGCAGTTGTGAAAAACTAAGTATACCCTTAAAGAGTACCATAGGAACTAAGAGAGTAAGCAACAGACAGGTGCTGTTAAGAAAACACAATTGATTAACTGATCATCAGCAAGTGTAACCAACTACACCTTCTGCTGCTTTGCCAGTATAGTGGTAAAAATGTACTTGCATGTCTTTTCAAATCACAATTACATGGGGTTCAGATTGTCTGTGACTGGGCTGAACTCAAAAAGGATTTTAGTCAGATATAAATCCCCAGCAATGACTGTGATTTCATGCCTGAGGTGGAAACTTGTATTTTCTGATATATTTAAGTAATCCACCAGCAGAATAAGTTAGACATACAATTACAGACATTCAATTATTATAGGTCACTTTTTTAAAGACAGTTATAACCCAAAGGGCACCGACTGACAGAATTACCCGGGGAGTTTGAAGTTGCCATTTAATGTAACATTCAGATTTTTGAATTGTGGGAAGGAGCCAGACAAGCGAATACTGAAGAACAAACAGATGTTTGTATTGCCAAATGCAATTAGAATTGTTTCTGTTGGTCCCTTCCAATACGTATTATTAGTATTATGATTATTAAAAAGCATTTATGTTGCTTTGTACCATTTGCTATAAATGGTTACTGAATACCAGAATACGAATAGCATTATTTAAACCAATGCAATCACATATCAATGCATTTTTTTCTTTTATGTTTTCTTTTCCTTTTTTGTGATTATGCTAAATTGTGTATAAATGCTCTCATTTCTTTACCTTTTATCAGCATGAAACATCAGGCCCTCAGTCCATGCTTTGCAATCTTGGCCGTGTCTGGTAAAACAAAGTTTAAATAACTTGATGTTTGTCTTTGTCCCATAAGAGTATGTGAGAAACAGTCTCGCGCACTTTAATTCTGCATGCTACTTCCATTTTCAGTATTTCCATGCCAGCTCTGGACACAGACAGGAGTAACCAACCTGCAGGCGATTGTTCATTTGACTGCTGCACTTCTCCTCACTGCCCTGTGCGATTCTTCACAACATGGAGGTATAATCTTAGAACTTCTTTTAGTGATGTGCTCCAGGGCCTGAAAAAGATAAATGGAGTGACAAATAAAAGGTGACAGTCTTGGTGATGCACTGAACCACACATACTATAGTGGTCAGAATGAATAAATAGCCAGTTTTTCCATTTGCAATAGTAGCTGACAGGGACATGACAAAATCATCTGT
The DNA here is from genome assembly GCA_015107715.1 of Tylochromis polylepis. Lineage (NCBI taxonomy): Eukaryota > Metazoa > Chordata > Actinopteri > Cichliformes > Cichlidae > Tylochromis > Tylochromis polylepis. The sequence continues at coordinate 13,493 of VVHJ01044207.1, read as the reverse complement.
CTCTATGTGTACATCTGATTATGCTGAAAGTCCTTCACATACAGCACAGGAAGAGATTTGGTGGTTGCAAGAGATTAAAGAAAAACACGTAGTGCTTCTCATACTGGTGTCATGAAAGGAACAGCTCTATTTTTTTCTTGGTATTTGCTACTCTCTTACGAGAGCATTCTGTATACCCAACCGCTTCACGCACACACACACACAAACACACCTGTACTTGGTGCAAGTTCCCCAGTGAAATGCCTTTCTTGTACTTGAAGAAAAACTTTAAAGTAGCTCATATTTCTCTCTAGCTCGTATTCATATGAGTATAGATCTCTGCAGAGTCATACATCTAAATATGTACAGCAGACAGACAAAGAGAGAGAGAAAATAATACAAAGGAGGAGGAAGTGTAAGAGAAAACAGGGAGGAGGGGAGAGGGAGGGCAGGAGGAAATTGTGATTGCATTCATTTTGTAGTCAGATCTTTTGTTCTATGTCTCTAAAAGGGGGGGAAGGAACCATCTCCATTTAGATTGCTTTCTCTGGTAACAAAGAGGACACACACAAATAAACATATGCTAAGTTTCAGTCTTTTACCTCTGTTATCCTGATCTAATGAAATAGCAGAATACCTGTACAAAGTGTTATGTTGCGGTAGGGGGAAAAAATCTAATGATAAACTGAATGCTGATTCTTCCCACACTAATATGTGAACTTCAAACTGGTGATTTTCGGGAACTCTGGCAAAAGCTTCTCATAGACTACAAAAATTAATAATAATGAAATAATACAAATCTCTTGTTTTTTTTCTTGTCTGTCAGCTCTGTGATGAACTGGCAACATGCCCAGGGTGGCCCCTGCCTTCTGCCCAGTGTCACCCCCCTCACCACCCCCATTACATATCTCAGCATTGCTTCTTCCATATGTTTCTGTATCGTGTTCATTATAGAACATTTTGTTTAGACTTACAGGTCATGACAAGAATTGTTCCATAGGAACACTGATTTAGGTTTCTCAAGTGACATCATACGCACATTGTTCAAGAGCTGTCCGCCAGATCGGATGTGATTCAACCACCGACTGCTATGGAAAAATCTGCATTCCATCGCTTGTTGGCAGCGGTTTCTGGAGGGTACTGGCTGTAGATGGGTGAAACTGGTTGCAAAGAAGTTGCAACCAAGGTCTGTAGGTCTGTGTGAATAGGGTTTTAGCAATCAGCTTCCAGCAACCACTTGTAACCAGTCGGGAAATACCTTTTTTTTTTCTTTCACGACTGATCTTACATTGTCACCGTGATTGCCACATGTCCAAAGTAGTCACGTCACAACAAAACCTCAAAAGATCTCATATACTGTTGTGAATCTGTATTGTATTTCAGTGTGCAACCATCTTTGAAAGACTAAATAATGGTTTTAAGATCAAATAATATATTCAGTGCAAACCAATCCCCTGTTAAACCCGTGTCCTTGCATGTGGAATGCACTTCTACAAGATGCAAAATCAAAAAATTTATAAATTAATCTAACCAATGTAAAGTTGCAGGTAAAATGAACAAAATAATACCTAAAAGTATCATCACCACCCCGATGCTGTATACTGCTATGTTACTTATTAATATGTTAATTATTGTTCACCTGGTAAAGTTTGACGAATGTAAAATACATTTCACTTGGAAGTCATGGCAATTTTCCTTATTCTGACCTTTGTTCTTCATAGTTACTCTGCAGTGATTCTTTAATATAAATACTTCAAAAGTTTAATTTTCCATTCTTCCACATAAATAAAATAGACTAGGTTATCAAAGTTGTTGTTTTTTTTCTTCACTATCATCATTCCCCCACAGTGAAGCTTGCTTTTATTCAGGGTTTCATTAAAAAAGTAAAATTGAGTTGTCAGTTGTCAGAACAGTAAAAAAGTGTCCAGTGTAACATCATTTAACTGAAGAATTAATTAACTCTCACTGGCAGTATTTATAATATGTGAGGGCAGAGGGTTGTTCTGTAGTTTTTAAGCATCACAGAGTTGGTCTGCAGAATAATTCAGCTGTTGAACGAAGCCCCCCCCCCAACCAATTTCTATGTGTGTTCAGGGTAATTGCAAAGAGAAAGCTTGACCTGAAAACTGAAAATAGGCAGAGAGCACTACAACTGCTAGTTAGGCTACACTGTAAAAAGCTGAAAAGTGAAAGAGAAGCAAATCTTCTTTTCTTTCTTTCAAAGTATACTGTCTTGACACGGATTTGTGATTTTACAATTGCTAAAATTAAAGTATTCATCACGTTCAAACACATATTAGCATTCTTACACACCATGTTAGCATTAAAGTAAACTTGCCTACTAAACAAATGAATAATAGCAATGATTCCTAGACTTACATTTTTTTTTTAGAAAAACTGTACTGTTAAAAACAAACAAACAAACCGTGTGCATCCTAAATGCAAGATAAACTACTAAATGCATTTCCTTCTTAAACATTAAGAATGACATCATGGCTAATAGAACTGTGTGTAAGATATCATTCAGGCACATTGTGAATGTAATTTAAAAACATCAGTTGTCACTATTGGGCAAAAAATGGCATGAAAATTATTAAAATTGGGCTGTTAGTAAGAGTTAAGGCTGATATACCCCAACATCGCTCTACATGAAACACAAAAAGGAAAATTTTGTATTATTCATGCCATTTTCTGCTACCTGGCTGAATGACATAGCAAGCTGTTCTGCCATCTGGATGCAGTTCTTTTAAGGTACATATCAGTGAGAAAAGTATTAACTGATTTGGCAGCAGTATAATAGCACGGGCCATTATTGGATAATGGAATATCATGCTAACTGGTTTATTTGAGGCAGCAAAAATCTTCAGTTACACAAACTGTGTAAACAGTTTCATCAATTTAAAAACCTTTGCTAAAACACAGAGCTTCAAAATTCTGAATTACCGTGCTAACACAACCAATGGGACATCACGGAGAAGAAAGACTGGAAAGGTGATGAGACATAGAGAGAGGAAAAAGATGAGCGTGTAGAGAAGGGGATGAGAGAGGAGATATAATGATGCAAGTACCCGAGATAAGTGACTTCCATCTGAGGTTGGCAGGCCCCGAACGCACACACTGGCACACAAACCTACGCACCGCCCTGCTGTGCAGAGCCCGTGTGCCACATGAAAAATGTTCGCTCTTTTCTCAGCTTGTTTACAACACTGGCACTTTTCAATTAGCTGGGCGAATGGACACACATACAAACACACAAATATGGACACACATATATTAACATGCTGACAAAGAGTCAGAGCACACAATAGCACCACAAACACATTGGAAGCCTTTTAGAAGAGAAAGCTATCAGCTGAGGATATAAACAACAGCGGCAATAGAGCAAATGAGCTGCTGCAAACAAACGGACACACAAATTCCCAGAAAATCATCCAAATAAGGCACACACATACACAAAACCTGTGTGTGTGTGTGTGTGTGTGTGTGTGTGTAAATTAAATTCAGTTCAACTGAGTTGAGCTGAGCTCAATTCAATTCAATTGATATAGAGCAAAATCAAACTGTTACCTCAATGTGCTTTATATTGTAGGGTAAAGACCCTAGAGGGTTTTTAAGAGAGAAAACCCCAGCAATAAGATGACGCACTATGAGCAAGCACTTGGCGACAGTGGGAAGAAAAAACTCCCTTTTAACAGGGAGAATCCAGCAGAACCAGGCTCAGTGAGGGTGAGTCATCCACCATGGCCAGTTGAGGGTGAGGGGAGAGACAATCTCACAAATTCAAACTCATATGCACACACACTTCCAAGTCCTTCCGTGAGTCCGTTGTCAATAGAATCTTGTCTGGAGAACAAAAAGTCACACCATCCCACAATTACATGAATGAATTTGTGTGTGATAAAATAAAATTGCATATCATAGTAGTCATATATATGTATGTGTGTGCGTGAGCATGTGACCAGCCATTAAAAGTGTTTTTGTTAATGAATGCTCAAATCATCTGGAACTCTGTTAGCCTGTCACGCCATTTGCTTTAGGGGTGCCATGACAGCACAATAACTAAGATAAGCAATATCATAGCTACCCATTGTGACCTTTGTCATTGTGGGAAGGAAGGGAGAAGAAGAGTGATACTGACAGAGCATATGAGAAAGAGAGCTGGTGAATATGGGTACAGGAGCATGAAAGCAAGCAAGAGATGCTGGAAGAGGGAGTGGTGTGGTGAAAACATTGAGAAAGATGCCAGAATAGAGACAAGAAGGAGATCAAGGGAAGAAAAGTGTAATGAAGATGTTGGCCACAGGAGTGAGAGAGGAAAAGGGTGATGAATATACATCTAGATAATACTGTAATGACCTCCCTGGGGAAATTAAAAATTATAGTACGATAATTTATATGTTACATTTGTGTCACTGCTGCAAGAGCATGTCATCAACTAACCCAGTGTCATTAAAACACACTGGCTCCCTTTACACCAGTCATTAACATGTGCATTATATTATTTATATCCAAATGAATTGTAGCTGGATCCTTCTTCAACTTTGCCTCCTTTAAAATATGTTTATATTTTGCTCATTTCATTATATGGCTTATATTGCTTTTTCATAATATGTTCAAGTGTAAATACATTTTTTTTCAGTCTTTGAATATTAGCTTATATTCAATTTGATGACAGCAGCAAGTCTAATAAAAAATGAGACAAGGGCACGCTTAGCGCTGTGTGTAGCATCACCTCTATAAACATAGGTGAACTGAGGAGAGCGGTTATTGGGAGGGGAATGTCTTCCCATTTTTGTCTGATATAGGATTCTAGCTGCACAATGGCACTGGGTCTTCTTTGTCATATTATTCATTTCATGATGCTCCAAATGTTTTCAGTTGCTGAAAGGTCTGGACGGCAGGCCAGCTGAGCACTCAGACTTCTCTACTGCAAAGCCATGCTGTTGTTTTAAATGCAGATTTCGTATTCGCTTGCTTAAATATGCAAAAAGATGTCTGGAAGGGAACATATGTTGCTTTAAAACCTTTAGGTACCCATTAATGTTTATGGTGCCTTTCAAGGTCTGCAAGCTGCCGGTTCCATAGGTACTAATGACCCCATAACATCCAAAATAACAAGCTAGATGGTCCCTCTGATCTTGAGCCAGGGGGACGAGGTGTTCATGTTTTCCGTAAGAATTTTTAATTTCAGTTCATCTTTTGCCTTAGTCCATTTTAAATTAGGATTAGATTCAACTTTACTGTCATTACACATGTATAAATGCAGGGTAACAAAATATAGTTTGCATCTAATCAGAAGTGCAAGAGCAGTAAGTGCAATAAGAGCAGATTATATACAGATAAGGGTAGTATAAAAGGTGGGAATAGTTATGAACAGATTATGTACAACTAAGTTAAGTATACAGATGTTTATATTGCTATACAGAGACCAAATATACAGATGAACTACAGACAAATGTACAGATGTCCTGTTGTATACATAAATTTTACATTTTTACCTATTTATAGATATGTATATTGCTATACATCCAGAGCGGAGGGGCGGAGTAAGAATTTCATTGTACTGGGAAACTTGTTTCTATCTGTGCATATGACAATAAAGCTTTGAACCTTGAACCTAAATGAGCTTTGGCTCAGTAATTATGGTAGAATTTCTGGATCATGGTTCCATATGGCTTCTTTTTCACAAGACTGAGCTTTCACCTGCATTTGTGGTTGGCCCAGCAAAGAATTGTTCCAGAGTCCATACAGGTATTTCCATAACACAGTCATGTCATTTTTTTTAATGCAGTGCCCCTGGGAGCCCAGAAATCACGGGCATTAATTCTCAGTCTGGTCCCTTGCGCAATGAGATTTTTCATGAATTCTTGGACTCTTTTGATGATATTATGTACTGTAGATGATGTGATATTCTCTTTGCAATATTGCATTAAAGAAGATTATTCTGAAATTGTTCCACAGTTGATAGATGCAGTATTTGCAGACTGGTGAACATTTACCCAACTTTACCTCTGAGAAACTTGAGAATATGGGGCTGACTAACTTCGCATCGTTGGCAGTTATTTAACCACTTTAGAGTGGTTTATTTAGCCACTTAGAGCAATGAAAGCATTGCTCTAAGTGGCTGAATGTCACTGATTAAATATCCTAAAACTGACTGCATCTTCTTCTGGCCAACTAAATCAGTGTATAAAAAAAAAACCCCAAAACAAAAAAAAAACATGAATATGTCTTGTTTAGTGTATTTTATAGTGATACTGCACACTTTTATTTAAAAGAAAATAACAATCTTTGGGATTCATTTGTTTTCACCAGATTTTCTGATTTCTAAAAATAGCAGTAAGCTTCACAGGTAGTAAACAGACAAAATTACTGCCTGCATTTTATAAACTGTGTTGATTATTCTTAAATTAACTAGAAGCCACTTTTCTTTCTTACTATATATGTAATTTCTGGCACAACGTCTGACACTTTACATCAACTGACAGTTAATTATTTTAAAAAATCATTAAGGGATCTGCATTGCCCATGCACGCAAATCTGTATGTCCTTGAAGGCATGGCTGTAAAATATGAGACACAAACAAAATCTTGAACATAGATGTAGTTTCTGAGGTTGAGTTACAGTTTAGTCTTTTACCTCTAACTCACTACATGACTTATTGCAATGTGTTACATGAATGTTAACACAGGTAGGAGGACTGCCATGTCAGTCAATGTGCAACCTGATGTGAAAATATGCTATCGCAAAGAAAACTGAGACAGCAACTGCAGTCACCCATATCTGACTGCTTCCTGTTATCAGCATCAAGCATTTTCATATGACTTGAAAATAGCTTTGGGAATGATCACTGGAACAACATTATGCTATACAAATATTAAGAGTGATGTTAAAACGGCATGGCTGCAAGTCGGAAATGTTCTAAGGGACTGTACCTGTCACTTTCCATAAATAGATTAGCAAGCCTCATTTTATTGCATTTAAGAAGCTGACTGAAGTGTGCTTCATCTGTCTGCCATCTTTTTGTCTGACCCAAATCACTTAAGTTTAAGCAGCTTAACTGGTTTGGGCATCCAGTACATATATTTCATTAGCCTTGATGCTGAACTGATGATACTGAGCCAGGTTCCTTACCCATCAGTCCTTTCTGCCTTCCCAGATGGTTATCGGACATCAGCACAAATCTTTGCAAAAGTATCCTTAACCTTGACGGTCTCCTTACCGTGAACAGGTAATGGATACACAGACAGGTGAATGCACTGCAAGTCCGTTCATATTGGTTTCACACACACACAGGAAAACACACACCTCAGAGTCTGTTAATGTGGCAGACAAAGAAGATGCCAATCGATTCCTGGCAAGGCCAGACATAAGAAAAGCACTAGTCAGGAAATAATGCCCCCCACACACCCTGGTCTGATGCTCACAGGGTGAGCTAAATGCTGATCGAGGTGTGAATACCTTGTGATTAGAAAGCCCTGATGACATAGGAAATGTTCAGAGACATTCTGCTGGCAGTTAGCAGCTCGTAGGCCAGGAGGTTCATTTATCACAGACTCTTACCAGGGTCTCTGTCAGTATTCTCAGGGCCTGCAATAAAACGTGATGTTATGGAGCCAAGTGTGATGTGCCAGATTGGCACAGCATAGGTTTTTAAGTCTGCCAACACAGATACGGACACAGACACTGGAGCAAAAACACTGGCTGCAATGTTGGTTCCGGCTGTGAGCTGGAGAGAGAAACCCAGCAGGTAGTAAAGTCTCAATCTCTGTCGGGGGGGGCGCATCAGATTTTTAATATAAGGATTTCACCTATTTATTTAATTTTTAACATATACTTGAAATTTGAGAGGAGTTGTAGGGAGTGGATCAGTCAGAGATCCCTCAGGAGGAAGGTAAGCAAAAAGAAAATGTGTTTATAGAATTAATTACACAAAATTGCTGTTTTGTTTCATATGTATTCACAGTATTTTGTAATTACACATGCTTGTCACTCTTTGCTGTATATTTTCAAAAGAAATGAGTGTGACTATGATGGTATGCTTTGACTAGTATGTCATATGTTGGAATTTAAATTTGTTTATGACAACAGAAGACCATAGTCTATATATTGTAACAGGAACATGTGGACAACGCTGTCAAAACAGAACTGAGAATAAAAAAAAAAAAATCTCATGATTTGAAAAGTCTAAAAATAGAATGACATACCTTACACATTTTTGTTCTTGAAAACCTCATTTTCACGTTTTTGTCTCGCACAGTACTTTAACATGTTTCTAGATTATCTATGTCCATCGTGTTCTTTGAACTAAACGTAATGCTCTACATTACACACCTGTCAGAGTGCAGCGACTGAATTGCACTTAACTTTTAACATCTAAAGCTTTCCTCTGTCTTTTTACATCCCTGAGCACTGTCTTTCTCTCACTTCACTGCACCTTCGGCAGAAGAGCAGCTTCATCATTACAAAATTGCTACGCTAAATGCTCTGCCTCAGAAATAAGAGCAAAGCACACCTATAAAGTCTTAACTTTGTTATATTTAATATGTCGACGTCAAAAGAAATTCATTCAATACATATATCCAAAATTTTGTAGCATAAAGAAAAAAAATCTCTTAGCCAGAGCACTTTTTCCATTGCATAAGGATAAAATACTGCATTATGAAAAATAGAGGGTGAAGTGAATCTTTTTAAATGAGTCAAGCTCTTAGCAAACTTAAATAATGCCACAGAAGTAAGACCATAGAAGTTAATGAGCTCCTTAAAATGATAATAAACCCAGAGCTAAAAACATATTTTACTGACTGCCCTCCAACCCATCACAGAAGTGATACTGAGCACTAATACACAAAGAAACCAAGGCACTCTTTTTCCTGTAACTTTGAATTACAGCTACCCACAAAATACACACACACACACACACATATTTTGGGCTAGTGACCAAACTCCCTGTACTCATATAGGAATTATTGAAATAATTAGTGCAAGTTTTAAATTAGATTTGTAATTTAGTCACATATTTTGTCTTGAGAACAAAAGTTTAAAAAGCAAAGAATTAATTCCATGTTATAGCTGATCCAGAATGCTACAGGTAGAGTACTAACTGGGACTAGAAAGAGAGACAGTATTTCTCCAATATTAGCTTCCCATCATTGGCTCCCTGTTCAATTCAGAATTTTATTTAAAATCTTTCTCCTTGCATACAGAATCTTGAATAATCAGGCCCCGTCACGGCTTAAAAATAGCACCGTATTATTTTGACAGAGGAAGTAAAATAAGTAAAGTGAAATTTTATTTATATAGCATCTTCCGAGACAAAGATCACAAAGTGCTTCACAACAAAATACCAGAAAATTAACAAAGAAAAAACAAAAGAGCTTGTAGTTGTTTCTTGTAAGACCACAGATCTCAAGCTTAGAGGGAGAGAGTTTCAGAGTTGGGGGTCCACTGTGAAAAAAGCTCTGTCTCCTTTAGTTTTCAGCCTCATTTGATGTACGTCAAGTAGGCCCTGATCACAAGACCTCGGGGATCTGCTGGGGATGTATGGCTGTAAAAGTTCTCTGACATAAGCTGGTGCTAGTCCATGAAGAGCTATAAAAGTCAAGAACCAGAATCTTGAACTAGTTTCTGAATTCAATGGGGAGCCAGTGCAGCTGGATCAGCAATGGGTGTGACATGAGAGTACTTTAAAGAAGCCTCACCGCAGCATTCTGAACCACCTGCAGACATTCCAGGAAGTTTTTACTTAGACAAATGAACAATAAATTACAGTGATTCAAACGTGATGAGATGAATGCATGAATAAAAATCTACAGTTTGTGGGATTTAGCAATATTTCTTAAGTGATAAAAGCAAAGATGAAGCAGAGATTTGACATGGGCTTCCAAAGTGAGGGCAGAGTCAAAAGTTACCCCAAGGTTCCTGATCCATGGTTTAGCAAATGTCGCAAGGGGACCAAGAGCTTTCATTACTCCAAGCACAAATCTGTCAGGGGCACAAACAATGGCTTCTGTTTTTTTTTTTCTTCATGAAATTGGAGAAAGGTATCAGTCATCCAAATTTTAATGATTTCTAAGCGCCTATTCAGGAAATGCAGTTTAGCAACAGTTTGAGGCTTAAAAGTAAATAACTGACTGTCATCTGCATAGCAGTGATAACAAATGCCCTTAAGGGTGGCGTGGATATAAAATGGAATTGAATTTAATAGCTTACAAAATTTAAAGGTTTGTTGTGATTTTAGCCACAGAGAAACAATTCAGGTCACATCAATGATTCATACTTGCATCCATACATGTAGCTAATTCTGAATCATCCCTTAGCCTAAAATCCATGTCTTTGGTTAGGGACGTTTCTTTTTCAAGACTGACGTGAATAAATAGAATACATTCAGATGAAAGAAAAACACATTGCACAGTCAACAAAAATTTATTGCAGTCAAATATCAGTTTGAAGATATTCCTTTTTTTTTTTTTTTTTGGAAGGAAGGAAACTCTAAGGAGAAAAATAAACGGTCCTTCTCTTGCATTATAAAATTATCAACTTTGATGGCCAGGTTGTCTTCTCTGCTGAAATTTGAAAGTGTTTGACCTTGTTTTCCTTCCTGAGAGATCGCTTACAGATAATACTTATTTTACACGACTCATTTTGCTGCTTGAAATCTTACATTCTTTATTAAGCAAATTCTGTATCTCGGATGACGTTGCCTTGATGTACTGATCTTCTGACGGCGTGGTCACTTTTTGTCTGGCTGATCGGGCAATAGACAGAACCAACCCAGTTTCCACAAAGTTTTTTAAAGTGCTTAGTAAGCAATATTCTGCTGAAACCATGAACAACATTAATATTTTGACAACAGTTGTCCATGGACTGCATTTGAATTTCCTTGAACAATCCTCTAGTGCATCATCTTAGAGTTGATTCAATGGAATTTGACTGCTTACTGAAAAAAAAGAGTCCAGAATTTAGAAAAATTATTCATTCTCTGTAATAGCATATGCTATTGTTAAAAAAGAAAAAAACTGTAAAATAAAATATGTGGATTAACTAATATTTGCAGAATTGCTGTTTGCAGCCTATTACGCATCCAAATAGTAGGAATATATATATATATATATATATATATATATATATATATATATATATAGTCATTGTGTTTGAGGCTGCTGTATTGCAGCCAAAAAGGCTCCTGGCAGGAGTTTAGTAAGTGCACTGACACACTAAACTAAGTTAGCCATTAACAACAAGTGAGAAGTCACAGATGTTTCTGAATCACTGTAAAAGAGGTGAAAGGATGCGCACTCATCCTATGGAGAGGCAGTTGGGATAAAAGCATCCATTAAATGTTTTATGTTGAGACTCTGAGAGTGGAGAAGCTCAATTAGTCCGTTTGAGAAAAAAAGAACCGAAAGATGCGGCTTCTTATAATTCTGATCTATCCTGGATAATGTTTACATGTTCATGCAGATACTGTCTTACAACACCATTTCACTAATGTGGCCAGTCTTTCCTTTTATTGGTAAAACATAAAGCTACTTAATGGCACAGCAGAAACAGGGTTTTGTACTCTGCTATAATAAAATCTAGGGAGTGCTACAATACTAGCCTACAGTACATTTGACTTTAGATGTAAAGGTTAAAGGTGACATAAAACACTTTTAATAAGGGCCATTTTATATAGCTTCCTCATCACTAGAAAGACACTGACTCTTGTTGGCTCCTGTAATTCTCTCTTAATAGCCACTCAGGGAATGGGCGATGGCATTCTCATTAGTGTTTATCATGTAAAACTCTAATATCTTTAGAGTTATTAAATCTAATATTCAGTATTCTTTACTTTGTAAACTCCACAGATATGCAACGTATTTTTTTTCAATATGGATATCCATTCTCTTCAGACAGACTTTGTCTGTGCCCCTAACAAATTTGTGCTTAATGAAAACTCTAAGTCCCCTTGCCATTTTTGCTAAATCAACAATCGGGAACCTTGGGGTAACTATTAATTCAACTTTAGATGTTCATTTTAAATCTCTGGTTAATACATTATGATTAAAAATATTGCTACAATGAGTTCTATTATATTATTATACTTTTATATTATTATCTATTGTATCACACTATGAATTGAAGATTGTTATTGAAACCGTTATTTTTTTCATCATGTTTGGATTACTGTCAATCTCTGTTCATGTGTCTCAAAAAACCTCCTTGGGACATCTGCAGATTGTTCAAAATAAAAAAAAATTGCTTTCACTAGTGCATATTGAGTAGTATTTTGTAATTTTTTTATATGCTGCGTAAGAATGATTGTCATTCCATTTTCTGAACTTCATCTAAGCACTCATCTCACTGAGTTTGAGAAGCCCATCCAAACATACGTGATTTGTTAAAAGAACTATAATCCAATGAATTAACATACAGAATTCTCCTTGAGGTCACTCTGACTGTTCTGCTGTGCAGTGCATCCCAGAAATTGCATGGAAAAACCATACAGACACACACACACACACTGGAAACAGTAAACACTGAAATCAGTGTTCACAGCAGGATCAGAATGGACTGTACTAACCCAACTAAAACTATTATCCTCTAATGGGGAAAAACCAATATGGACTGGTGCAGCACTTCCATAGCTTGCTCAGAATGGGGCATTAACACACACAGTGAATACTGACTGTCAGCAGGCTAACTCTATTAGAAATGTGGATTCATGCTGGTTATGGAAATAGGATTGACTGCACGATCATAGGGAAACACTTAGCATGCTAGCATGAGCTTTTCAATAGAAGTTAATTGAAGACAAATGTGCAAGAGTGAAAACCTGAATTGAAATACAGGGTTTTTGTGTACTAATATTACTCGTGCTGTTGGGACATACAGCTGTTGCTGTAGTAATATTAGGATTACATCCCTTTGCCCTCAAACTATAAATCATTACACTTTAAAGTGAAGAAATGGTTCATGCTTGCGGTGTAATTGCAGATGTTGGATTCGATTATAAGTATAATATATATCCACTGCTCAAAAAAATAAAGGGAACACAAAAATAAGACATCCCAGATCTGAATGAATGAAATATTCTTATTAAATACTTTGTTCTTTACATAGCTGAATGTGCTGACAAGAAAATCACTCAAAAATTATCAATGGAAATCAAATTAGCAACCCATGGAGGTCTGGATTTGGAGTCACACTCAAAATTAAAGTGGAAAAACACACTACAGGCTGATCCAACTTTGATGTAATGTCCTTAAAACAAGTCAAAATGAGGCTCAGTAGTGTGTGTGGCCTCCACGTGCCTGTATGACCTCCCTACAACGCCTGGGCATGCTCCTGATGAGGTGGCAGATGGTCTCCTGAGGGATCTCCTCCCAGACCTGTACTAAAGCATCCGCCAACTCCTGGACAGTCTGTGGTGCAACGTGGCGTTGGTGGATGGAGCGAGACATGATGTCCCAGATGTGCTCAGTTGGATTCAGGTCTGGGGAACGGGTGGGCCAGTCCATAGCATCAATGCC